>PVKA01010353.1:0-64784 GCA_004027165.1 Ctenomys sociabilis
AGCTGACATAATATCCTGTCCAACCACCATTAGTGCAAATCTTGCCTCTCATAGAATTATGTAGAAGCACAGCGTTATCTATCCCAACTGTACTGTCTATACACACACATCATGATTCTTCCTTTCTATACCCCTTCCTTTGTCTACACCTGTCAGAGATGGGCACTCCATTGTCATTCAACTAACTTAGGTGCTTGAATTCGACAACAGAAGCCAACACAGTCCAGGATTCCACAACAAATAGTGAGTTATCTGAAGAAGTTGTCAACCATAACCATTTACAGCTCAACTTAATATTATGGCCCCGCGATGTATACTTCATTTTTATACTTTTCTGCTGGATGGTTAAGACCTAGATAGAGCAAGACTTATATACCAACACATGTACTTTATGTTTCTCATGAGGTCAGTGAAGTCCCCTCAAGGTTTATCTTGTAGTCCTGTACCTTATTCTGTAGACCCTTTGTGTGTGTCATCCATGTGGATGAGTCACGGCCAATGCTTGACCAGTTTGCTCTCTGTGAGAGCCTGAGAGAAAGTTTTCTCTCCATGTGACTTTCTCCAGGCACACTATAGAACTTCGATCTCTGTCATCTGTGGCTCCATAATCTCCTTGTTCAGAAAATTTGGAGCTCAACTGAGTTTCATGATGTTGTAGTACAGGATCTCTATGTCCTGAGTCTTCGCTGACCTTGAAAGGCTAGGGCCAAAATGTTGGCTGGCCTTGTGGCTCTTCTGTTTCTCCAATTTTGATCTGTGAACTTAGGTTGTTAACCATCCAGAAGAAAAGCTGATTAGTATCCTGCAGCATATGCCATTCACTTTGCCTTATTGGACTCAATTGTTTTTAGTTGTTGTTGTACATTTCCGTTTGTATTTCTGCTTTTCACTTCTTATACTAGGGAGACTATACGATATTTACACATGTGTGTCTGGTTTATTTCACTTATGAGTATATGTTCAAGTGGCATCCACTTCAGTATAAATGCTTCAGGCTTATCATTCTTAATAGCTGAGTAATACTCCATTATATAGAAATACCACATCTTTTTCAACCATTCCTCATGTGATGGACATCTTGGTTGTTTCCAAGATTTTGCTATCGCACATTGCGCTGCTATAAACATAGGTACACATATATCGCTATGATACAGTGTTTTCCGTTCTTTTGGGAAAATTCCCAGTAGGGGGATAGCTGGCTTGAATGGGATTTCTAGTCCTACTCTTTTGAGGAGTCTCCACACTGACCTCCACAATGATTGCCTAGAATTTAAAGTGTTATTGCACAGTAGTCATTAAATACTGAATGAATGGAAAATGGGATGAATAAACAGTACACTGTAACTCCCACCTATTCGTCCTTATCCTTTTCTTAAAAGTATTATTTAATCTAGTTCATATGCTTTATTTGCTTTTTATTGGTACAGTAGATTATCTTGTTTATCTTTTTCCCCAGACAGCATATTGTCATCTTAAAACTGACCCCAACTCTTTAGAATGCCAATAGAGATAATAAGCCATTTTTAAAGTTGTACTAATTTCTGAAGATTAAATTATTAACCCTGGTAAACTTGCTACAAATGTAGGGCTTTAAGAAAAGGAAGTGGGAATCATTTAATCTAGTGTCAAATTACATTGGTCGCAAGTGTAGGACTTATGCTTGCTTATTCAGAGAATGACCTTCCCCCTGTCCCACCCTGACTTCCAGCTAAAATCCCATGCTTACATTTATTCTAGTCTTCCCAATTAATGGATGATTTTGCTTTGCAGGGAAAATCTCACAAAATGAGAATTGAACAATTCTGTTTTCCTTGCTGTTAATTGTTAATGGTTATTTACCAAATGTGGTACCATTTTTCTTTGTTTATCCCCTTCAGATATTTTAAATACCATTTCTTCCTGACTTAAGCATCTCCAGTGTTATAGAACTTGTTCCCACACATTTATGATTGCCTTTGCTTCTGTATCTTCACTTGTGACCATTACTTATCCTTTTGGAATCTTAATTCATCAAAGAAGTTCTTTTAAAGACTGATTTGTATGGTGTTATGCCTTTTTCTTTTACTGAGGTGATGACTATCTAATTATATAATTAAAATTTTATTTTTATTACTTGTATTTATCAGAACTGTTAAGTGTTCATATCATACTTAATTACTCTAAACTTTAATATTAAAATGTGCTTTTTGTTTATCAGTAGAGTAAGCCCCATTAGGATTAATGTTCTCTATCCTCATCATTATGGACTCTAGATTGTGTAGTATGTTTCTTCTTAGAGTGTTATCATCTTGCTGTTATTGACAGTTTTTACAGCTCATCACCATGAAGACTGTTATGTAGGTCTTCCCTGTCACTGAAGGTTGTAAGCAGAGGTCTGCCATTTCTGTGCTGGTTTAATGAAAGCACTGTAAATCTGCCCTCTGTGAATTTTCTTGAAGCCGTCTCAAAATTATAATATTTTATGTATTGTTTTAGTCTCTTTGTTAATGAATTCTGATATTCTCTTTTATACTGTAAAGAAAATGCCTTATTTTCTTTCTATTAAAATGATCTCTTTTATGCTTTGAGTAGCAAACCCTAGTATTAGCATTTCACAACTTGGTAAGTGAATGTTTATATTGTTAAGACTTCCCTAATCTTATCAGGCTCTTATAGAGACTCACTTTAGTTTTCTAGTTGATAAACCAACATCTTCATGTAGAAAAACATTCTACTTAGGAAGCATGAGCTTAAATCCCTTGATATGTTTCTCAAAGCAACACTTGAAAGAATAAAACTACCATTGTCATTATATATACATACAGAGACCAATATAATCTAAATAACTTCACTGAAATTTAAAAGAGAGAGGCAGCTTTGTCCTTTCAGAACCTCCAGTACTCTCTGGAGATTTCATTTGTATTCTGCATCTCTGCCTGAGCTGCCTGCTCGCTTCTCCCACCTCCTCTCTTTCCACTGATATTTTTTTATCCTGTGAGACTTGGCCCATATTCTGCTGCTTGTAGTGTTTCCCAGATACCTTAGATAAAAATAACGTCTTTCATCTCCTTTAACCACAAGTACCACAATAGCTGCTTCAGCATCAAGTGATTGATTCTTCCCCCACCACCATCACCATTTTACTGAGACTTTATGAGTTGAAGTAGCAAATAATTACTAGGCAGAATTTTGCTTTATAATATTGCTTTAAAAACAATTAACAAAACCTTTATGAAATACCAACATCATGTGGACATTTTTAAAACAAAAACAATACGTAGGTGGTATAAATACCATTAGTTTATTTTTTAAGCACATGTGTCATAATTACCACTATACATTTCCAAAGACCAGGTAAGACATCATTTTTTAATGGATGGAATTAAAAAGAACAGAAAGGTGGTTGTGGTGGTCACTGGCTGGCTAAGGTAGGGAGATGGCAAGAGGTTATCATCATAGGAATTAGCTTCTTATGGCATCTTCTTTCTTACATATGAGTGGTAATGTCATTTGGGCTCATGAATTGAAGGGGACAGTTCACGTTATGCTGCAAAAGAGAATGTGTCCAGATGGCCAGCCTACATTTGCCTGCCAAACCATACTACCTCTTAATACTGTGCAGGATGGAATAGAGGAATCTTCCAACCTGCAATGTGACATCGAAGCACTCTGTCTCATATTGCACTAGGATGTAGGTTTGTTGGCCAAAGCAGCATACTCCATCAAATGGCCTTTGAAGTTCAACTTTTAGAATGGCCACAATAGAAAATACATGGTGACTGGACCAATTAATCAGACCACATGACCAGACATGTCCTTACTATGAGTCTATATGATGTATGCAGAGTATTACATTAAGAGATTACTAAACTCTAATTGTCCTCTCCCTCTAAATGTCTAGAAAACTAGTTGAATAAGAAACACAAATACATGCATATCCAAATACATAAATAAATAGCGACACATGCAAAAAGTTGGATACATTAGGAAAGCAGATAGAATACTATTGGTCAGAATGCAACCATGCTGTGGTTCAGAATACAAACCTAAGTTTTACTGTATCTGTAACATCAAAACATTTATAGTCATTTGTGTATATGTGACTCAGTAAATTAACCATTTTAGTTGTTCTAAGCAATAATATCAGTGAAATCCTAGAATTTTCTGTGAGCATATTTCTTTCTAACATGTATTAGGTTGAACTATATGAAACTTCCAATATTTGGCCATTTTTTTAATCCACAGAAACATCAATTTCACATGGCTCAAAGCAAATGTAACTATTAAAAATTAAAATAATGATTTCAGGATCCACATTAAGTTCTCTAACATATCACTCTTGAGGAACTCTGGAGTTTAGAGGAATAAGAATTGATCTTGTAAGGTGTGTTAGAGGAAGGAGTATATAAGCCTGACCAGAGGGCGGCTTGGAGAAGTACAGAGAGAGCAGGACTCACAGGGAGGGCTGTGGGCTATGGTGTGCTACCAACCAACTGGTAGAGACTCCCACCAGTTTGCACTAGAAACTTCCTTGGCTATACCTGTGGACATCTTGGTATCTTTCTGGCCCATTCCTACTGCTAAGTCTTTGGCCTCGGGCCTTTGTCCTTTCCAAGTGCAAGTAATGGGTAACCACCCAGCACATTCCTCAGAGCTTACTTATGAGAGTGTATTAAAGGTCAGTTTTCCAGGATCAGTTCTGATGGCTGCTCCACCTCATCAGGCCCTAGCTTAGCCCTGCTGGAGGAGTGTTCCAGCAGCGGACAGCTGAGACATCTGGCCAATCAGCCATGGACAACACAAGCTATATTTTTGGAAGAAAAAGAAAGCAACTGGGCTATAATGTGTTGAAAATCAGTGTAAGTGCTCTAAGTTGAGAAAGCATGTCTTTAATACTCTTAGAATTAGTTGTAATTTATAAAATTATGATTATGGTTTATTATTTCCTTAGAATCAATAAGTTAGTATGTGTTTATTGCTTTTTTTGGAAAAAAAAAAACAAATGAGAGCAGTATTAAATTCATAGTACCATTGTGCAGAAGGTCCAGAAGTTTCCTATACTCTTCCCACCCTTACAGAAACATGACCTCACTGTTATCAATTCCTCCACCAGAGGCACATTTATTTTATGCGCTGACACAGACATGTCATCAGACCCCATAGTGTGTATCTATTTAAAGAGAATTTATTAGTTTTTGAAGTATAAAGCTATTTATTTGTATTTAGCACAAAAAATAAAGCAGGGCTATTCTCTTAAGTTAATGGTGTCTGAATTAAAAAAAAAAAAAAAAAAAAAGCCCTCAAGGGCTAAAGTAGAAGACAACAGCAATAAACATAAATCAATTTGTAAATGAATCTCAGGAGCTAAAATGGAAGTTAAATTACATACAGATCTTTAAGATGTTAGAGTCATTTTATTTCATGCAAATCCAAGGAAATTGTTATTCCTGGTGAAATATTTTGTTTCCTTAATGATACAGTGAATTTCATGTGCTTGAGTCATCTTACCTATTTATGTGTTTGGACTTTAAAACATAGTTTTTATTGTGTTATTATCTAAGTATTTGAGGCCACTGATATCATGATCAACTACCTTAAAGACTCAGTTACTCAATTCCCAGGAGGGGAGTGTACAGCGTGCTACATCAGTGAACTGGACAGAGCCAAGATGACAGACTTTGTCTCAAGGGAGAGAAAATATGAGGAATAATGACTGGACAAGAGCCTTTATTATGGTTTATTCAGGAAAGCAGGTAGACTTAGGATGGGGTAGTTCAAATAGTTTAAGCACAGGAACAACCCTAGCCATTTGATTCAGGGCCCTGAGGTGATTAGTGCAGGAGAATCTTGGCTCAGTATGTGAGTGGTTGGCGCTAGGCTCCAGGTTGATCTTTATTTGAAGAGTGGCCACCAGGCAGTTTCTTGCTGTCTCTGGAAATTGGCCAGCCTTTGAAGAGCCAGTCTCTCCAGTACCTGTAAGGCCTTAGACTTCAAACATCAGGAATACATAAAAGGAAACAGTGTAATCAACATAATATGTGTATGGCTGCATATGTGTATCCACTGAACCAGGCAGTTTCTTGCTGTCTCTGGAAATTGGCCAGCCTTTGAAGGGCCAGTCTCTCCAGTACCTGTAAGGCCTTAGACTTCAAGCATCAGGAATACATAAAAGGAAACAGTGTAATCAACATAATATGTATATGGCTGCATATGTGTATCCACTGAACTCTTTCAGAATTATTGTTCAATGAATTTGAGTGTGTGAGGGAGAAATGGTTTGTATATGTACTATGTACCAGGCACTGCTTTGTCTGATAAGAGATTTAGCAAGAAAAATGTTTAAAATAAGCCTGTTCTCATGGAAGACTAACTTATCAAATAGCTATATGCTGTATAACCTCAAATACTAAGAAATCCTCTAGACAAAAACAAGGCTGGTGGAAAACCAAGGTATCCCAGATTGTTACGTTAGATGGACAACAGTAAAGTCCTCTGCTGGAGGGATAGGTAAGAGAGCAGATAGTCTTATAGGCATCCAGAGGGGCCATGTG
The DNA here is from genome assembly GCA_004027165.1 of Ctenomys sociabilis. Lineage (NCBI taxonomy): Eukaryota > Metazoa > Chordata > Mammalia > Rodentia > Ctenomyidae > Ctenomys > Ctenomys sociabilis. Next base: position 6,531 of record PVKA01010353.1, read on the forward strand.
CTCAGTGACCAAGCGAAGATCTTGGGGATTATACCTGGCAGGTATAAGGAAGGATAGGAAGCCCTGGGCTCCAGGAGGGGAGAATTGTATAGGAAATGATGTTGTCCAAGTGCTGAGGAAGCTGTGAAGAGCTATACAGACCTTCTGAGATTGGTGGAAGGCTGCTTGTATGTTTCTTTGGTGATGGATACTGAAGCCCTGTGAAACCATCTGGAGATGAGGCCTAAGATTTAGTCTTAATACAAATTAAATAGCTATTACCCATTCTGTTTTTTCTACTGTTACATTTTTTCCTTATCAATTGAGATGCCTTGGTTTTCAAGTGGAGAAGCTCAATGTCATTCTTCCCAAAGGTCTACACTTAGAAGTTGTTTTTATAGTTTGAAACAAATCAAACACATAAAAACCTTTCTGTATAGTGTGAAAGGACAGTTTTACATCATGACTGAGAATGACTTTTTGTGCCATTGAATTGTATAGTATATACATGACATTTAAATAAATCAGAATACAATTTTAAAAATTGTCACAGTTCTCTAAACCTAGGAGAAGAAATAAATGGCTGTGAACAACCAACAATTTGCTTTTATTTTCTATTAAAGTGTAGTGTTTTTTGCATCAGTATCATTTACTGAATATAAAGTAAAATCTGCCCACACTCCACTTAGTATAAGAGTGCCCAGAAAGAAAACCTCATTTCAAATCTAATTGTGGACATTGTTCCTTCATTAAACATTCATAGGGTTTGTGAATGTGTCACATAAGTACTGGCATCTCCATTATTTCCCCACTACCAGTTCTGATCAGAATTTTAAAATACCCATATGTAGAAAGGTGTTCTCTGAAGAACAACAATGAAATGAGAAAAGCAAAATGAAAAAAGAAAATAAATTATGACTGTAAATAGAAAGAGCATCTGAACAGATACACTGCAGTTTTCTAGTGAAATCTCAGTGTGTAAGGGGAGGGACAGGGCAAACAGCCATCCACGAACCTTTATGTCTTCTTATTACTATTAACTTCTTCCTCTCAGCAGTTTTTTAATGTATTAGTAACTAGCAGCAGATGTTTTGTTTTAGGCAAAGGGAAGAAACTGAAGCCTTCCCTTTTGACCTTTTCTGCTTCTCTGTCCTAGTCCCGTCTCCTTCCTCTGCATTAGTCAGACCTAAATAATGTGCCACTGTTAACACCATATGTGATGTTGGCTAAAGTAGACAGGTAGCACCAAGCAGTAAAATATTTTGGTTAGGCTCCACGTTGAGCCCATTTATATTTTATTGATTTGCGTGGAGAACACCTAAATAAGATCACATGCAGTCTCATGCGGTGATGCGTCACACACATAAGGATGGTCTCATAACATTATACTGGAGCTGAAACACTCCTGCCACATAATGGAGAGTCATCCTGAGGTGGAAGGACAGGACCGTATTCATATGTTTGAAGCGATGCTGGCATAAACAGACTTGCACTGCCAGCCATATAAAGATAGAGCACATGCCATTGTGTACAGTACAGAATATTCTGCTTGCAATTGTTATCTTGGATTGTACTAAGAACAAGATTACTATAAATCGCTATGCCATAATGCTGGCAGCACTCTCTTGCATCTCATGTTTCCTATATTGCTTATTTAATTCAAGGGGGTACTTTGAGTTATTGACTCAGTCCATCTAGATTCATGAAATCTGATCCCTGACGTTCATATGAGGATAAAAGTTCCCCAGCAGTGTATTTCTCAGAACCTGTCTCAGTCATTAAGCCACTCATGACTGAGGAAACTAGTGGGTAGCATAAAATGCCTGGGTTGCAGTATCTCACAAACTGTGATCACCAGACCTGGGGACATATACTGTTCTGGACTTTATGTAAATGTACAGTGACTACTATATTGATACATAGCAGAAATATATTTGTCCTCATATAAGCTTATTTTTTGCAATTTAGCTCAGCAGTGAACTTGAAAATTCAGAAGCAGCTTCACCTCAATACAACTCTTACACTTGTATTAGAAGGATATAGTTATGGTCTCCATTTTATTCTCTCATCACATTTTTGTTATTTGCATTTTCCCTCTAATTTATTACCCTTCTTTACATGTCCTGCTTATTTCCTTGGTCCCCAAACATGTGATGTGACATCAGATGACATATCCACAAGGATATGGCTCTGAATTCCGGGTGCCACAGTAAGACATCATGGACACACTGCAATCTTTGCCTGTGCACGATCTTCTGGGCTGCACAAATCTGTAAATTTAACTGGCGGTACTGCTGCCGGACTCCCGCCACATTCAGGTTCAAGCAAACTGACTCATTATTCTGTTCTCATGTGTACTAAAAATGAATCAAAGCACAATACTGATAAAAAAGGGAATTAATTAAATAGTTTTTTTTTTTTTTAAAGAAGGCAAACAGAAAGACTGGCAGGATAACAGCTGCTGTGAAGACGTGCTGTGGAAACTGCCTCCTGTGCTGCTGTTGTGGTATTTTCATCTGTAAGGGTCCTCGTAAAGGAAGTTTTAACTGTCCAAATATATGACAGTTCTGCTAGCAATGTTGCATAGCTTTGAGTTTCACCAAAAGGCATTGTATGGTATAGCCCCTGCAATGACTAGTGAGATGAGAATTAGAACTAGAAAGTAGGAAAGTTTGGGAAACTGACCACAGGGAACCTGTGACAGCAGCCCTGTACTGGTATGCAAATCATGCTGCAGACTTCTCTGCACACTTCTCAGTTCAGGCAGAGAGAGTGAGGCCCCAACTAGCTCTCAGAATCTAAGCTTATCTTACTGGGAATGAAAAAGTAGTTGCCACAATGGGTAATGATGTTAACAAGCACAGAGTGAGATTTTGATGTAACCTTATCACACAGTAACTAACACAGCCTTTCTTTCCCTGCTTCTGTAGCTACTGTTCACTTTACAGGTTGAAAGGAGAGCTGAATTCTGGGCCCCTGTCATGTAGCTGGCTGCCTGTATAATGAGGCAGATTGTGTTAGAGACACAAGTGAAATGGAAAAAGAATGAAGTGTCAAATATCTGTGTATAAGTTGAACACAGAATATATTATAGTATATAATAAATAATATATAATGTATGCGCTAATTGAATATGCATATTTTTTCAGCACCACGGGATGAATGTAATCACTATGTTTTGCAAACATATACTAATACTTAAGAAAACAAGGGAATAAAGCCATGTAGGATGGAAAAGGTTCTGCCAAAAGGGGATGAGGTGAGGAAGAAAAATAGTGGTCTGCCATTGCCCGATGGCAGGGAGGACAGTTCTGGGCAGTCCTTGATGATGCTATGCATTCTTCATACCAAGGTTTCTGCTTAAAGCACCAGTTTACTCTTAAGATAAATAACTGGGAAAATTTATACCCAGTTTGGGATACAGATCAAGTTTAAGCAGTTGCCTTACATGTTTGTTCCCTCTTTTTCTCTAAATGCACAAATATTACCCTGACCCTAAGAAAAATGTGCTCCTTGATAACACATGGGGCTTGAATCATTTGTAACAGCGATCTTGGCTGCCTCACTCAGCTTTTTTCAACTGGCCTGTTGCAGGACTAAAGAGGGTTTGGCAGGCTGGGTGGGGTAAGGGCCATGGTCAGACACAGTAAGGCCCAGGCTCTCACTGCCATGTGTCATGGCTCCAATGGCCTCTGCCAGGCCTTTCTGGCACATTGCTTGTGGCAGCATTTTTCCTGAAAGCAACTCTGGCTTTATTTTGCTTACTGTTCATGGCTTGTCCTTCTGGTTTCAGAATACTTTTTCCTTTTACGAGAGAAGAGGAAAATGAATCTTCAGAGTAATTTGTGTCTAAATCCAATAATACACAAAAAAGTAGTTTTATCCAACATTTAGATTATTTTTTTGCAGTAGGCAGACTCCTAAGAATAATTTCCCATACCATACCACATTCAAGTATGCCAATGCTTTTCAATTTTTTGTTTCTTCACTACAAATTCCTTAAGAACAGGGTCTGTGTGTTGTGCACCACCATATTCTTAGGGCCCAGCAAAACAACCTACATGTATACATTGAACATTTAATAAAGATCCATTGAGTAGATGTATTCTCAGAAGGACTGAACTAACCTTTTAGCCAAGTCTTCTCTGTCCTTAAAGCCAGTGAAGCCTAGAAAGGAAAGGGAATGTCATTAGACTTTTTTTTTTTTTTTTGTCTTTTTGAGACAGGGTCTCACTATGCAGTTCAGGCTGGCCTCGAGCTCACTTTGTAGCTCAGGCTGGTCTCGAACTCGCAACAATCCTCCTGTCTCAGCCTTCCGAGTGCTGGGATTACAGGCATGCGCCACCACGCCTGGCCTGCCATTAGACTTTTGCTTTGCTTCAACTCACTACATGTATTAGTTTAAATTAAGTGTTCCTCATACAATCAGTTTCTACCTTGCTAACATAAATGATAGCTATTCACAGATTATGTCATTGCATTTCTGTGCCAAGTTTGGAACAATAAAAAGGTATAAATTAAAGTATAGATAAGAACAGAGGCAAAAAGCTGGGGTGATTGGGTAGCATTAAGTGGAATGAAGGCAATCACCCTATTGACGTGAGGATTCTTGGGATGAGATTGTACTACAGCAAGTCTAGAAATAATGAAGCATTTTTTGTGTAGTTTAATTATGTATTTTGCTATTATATTTACCTTATTTTTACGTATTAGTAAAACTCTGTTGTAGAGACTATGTCAGCTTGATATGTTGAATAACTATGACTTCATTGGTAAAAGTAATAAAACCATTACCCTAATTACCATAATGCTAAATGCTGGAAAATTTGGAGTTGACAGCTACTGCAATTGCCAAATGCCATCACTTTGTCCATTAAATGCTTAAATACCAATAGTTGCTGGTTATTTTCTAAAGTCATTGTTTTACAATAAAACTTATAATAAACCATAATATTTAGAATTACTCCAGAATAAGAAAATCAGAGGAGTTGAAGAGCAGATCTTTTTCATTAAAACTACAAAGGAAAGGATGTGATAATGCTAGTGAGAATTTTTCTAAAATTTTGTTTAGGTTGAGATTAAGCTATGTAGCTATGGAAATAATAAACTAGGATAACAATAGCAAATTTTTTTTTTGTCTTTTTGAGACAGGGTCTCACTATGCAGTTCAGGCTGGGCTTAAGCTCACTTTGTAGCTCAGGCTGGTCTTGAACTCACAACAATCCTTCTGCCTCAGCCTCCCGAGTGCTAGGATTACAGGCATGCGCCACCACGCCCAGCTTTTAGCAATATTTTGTAATTCCCACAAAACACATCCTAAATAATTTCATTTTTATAAATAATAAAACCATAAACAAATGTGATTACTCTAAGCAAACATGAAATTGCATTCAGTACATGGACAAGGTGTTTTCCTCTCAGATCTGTGTTTTTTGAGTTCTGTGTTTGCTTGCCCTTCCTTCTGTCTTCCACCATAACAATGAAATAATTTGTGAATAAATTACTAGGGATAGCATTTGACTTTGAACTGAATTTGGTGAATGAGAAAGAACTTTATCTCCCATGTCCTGGACAGGTTGAAGACCGAGGCCTTATGACTCGTGGAGGCAGGGGCAGATGTCAAGCTTATGAGATGCATTCACACTTGACAATCAGTATAATTTTGTCCATCTGAATTTTCGATATGATTTTTTATAAATTTGCTTTTGAAATAATTTCAAAAGAAAACAGCTGATTTCTTCATGATTATGTAGACCCAGGAATTTCTTCACAGTGAGAAAGCTCACTTACAAGTGATTTTCAACTATAATGATATTAATCTGAATTCTAGTCTTGGAACCCTCATAATAGAAAATTCATAGGTGCTTAAATAATTATTTTAGATAGCATACTTTACATTGTACTTGAGCACAAAATATCTTCAGGTCTCCAATTTATTGTACACATCTACAGCCTGAGTACCTACCTGACTGATAATACAGCCACAGTTAGAGAAACAGTCTACTTTCCTGCAGCAGATAGGGCCTGGAGACCAATGGGGAAAGGGATTGTATCCAAGGAGTTTAGTTCTCAAAAATGTCATCCTCTTCTGTAGGAGTATTTCTAAATGGCATTGCTAAAAGTAAACATCTCTTCTTGACAGCTGGGATGGGATTGTTAATGGGTAGGGGTGAAGGGGATAGTGCATTTGCAGCTTTTATGGAAACCTGAGACCAAGATAGAGAGGGACTAAGGAAGGAATTGGAGCTGTATCAGAGGGTTTGATAGTGGCCCTCAATCCTGTCTTTGGTGCAGGAGCCTCCCCATTAGCGTGCATTCCCTGTAATCATCACAGGTCACTATCCTTACTTCTGGTGATCCTCGGCTACCTAATGCAGCTAGAACATAAGCATTTTTTCCAAAAAAAGCTAGGGTGATCCTTCTGGAGTCTTCTCATTTTCATTCATGGTGTGCTCCTGGAATATAAAACCACCTTTTTTCTTTACTTTTTTTAATCAGTTAGTTAGTAAAGGGTCTTGCTATGCAGCTTGGACTTATAGTGATCTTCCTATCTCAGCCTCCTCAGTGCTGGAATTATAGGTGTGTGCACCACCCCCAGTTTCATTGGCCATCCTGGTACACCCAGGGTTCCAGGGCCAACAGGGCACATGTACCCAGGTCCTTGTGCTTGCCAGGCCAGCACTTAGACCACTGAGCTATCTTCACAGCCCCAAAAACCACCTTTCTGTGCCATTCAGTCCATCTCCTGTGTAAGAAAGCTGCAGGCCTCTGGACCATGCAGGCCATTCTCTCCTAGCCATTAGAGCACCTCCTCTTAAATCTTACTGAACACAACCAGTAGCACAAAAGCTTGACCCAATTCTTCATGATACTTCCTGCCAGACTAGAAACTTCCAGCAGGATACTGGGCTGTAGACTAATGTGCCTCAGTCTCTTGTGCTCCAGGGGCCCTTTCTATCCTACTCAGCCTTCCAAGTCATACTCATGAGGTAACTACACCATTTGTTAGGCTCAGAGAGGTTGAAAGGAGCATCTCAAGTGCCCTTGTTCCCTGGTCACAGAGCAGAACAAGGGCTATGGTGGTCATTTAGAGAAAGAGAAAGCAACCTCGTTGGCCTATAGCAACCTATTGGAGATAGCCGTGTCCTGCAGAGTCTATAAGCCCTGCTAGACAGCTTGGCTGTAGGGCTAGTGTTTTATTCATTGGATTGCAATGGCATCATTAAGAACATAGTAGTTTAAAGAGTAACTAACATGTTCTTTGTGCTCTACTAGAAGAAATGTTAAACAGGATGAGCTGCTGGTTCAGACTGGTCTGATCAGATCTGGATTTTATTGCAGAGAGCTTTCGAAGGCACTGCCCTGGGCTTTTGGGAAATAGAAAATTCATTTACCAGAGTCTGAAACTATTCAAGGGTCAGTTATTTAACCACCACAATTAAAATGTTTTATTTTATAGTTTGATATGTTTCCCATTGTTGGGTCAAAGTATAAATGAGTACATAATTAAAAAAAAAAAAGAAAAAACGAAGCACAAAACAGCACAAATAATAGATTAATAATGTTGTGTGTTTTCCTTTATATAAGAACTTAATGTTTTTAGAAATTGCCTTCTATGTATTAATGTAGTCAAAAGGACCAGAATTTAAGGAGCATTTGTTTTCAATACTGTGGAGTCATAAAAATGTTATTGTTTGGTTTCCAGCTGTGTCCATAATTTAAAGAATTTACCACTTTGAAGCCCAGAACCCACCTGAAGTCTTGTGCCAGAGCCATTACCCTCTATCTTAAAAGGGTTCTTTTCTCTTTTCTTTTTCTCAGCAGTCTGACTATGACAATTTCTTCCTAGAAATTGAGACATTATCTAAATGTAGAAGTAGCTAGATTTGAAAACCGCCCCAAAGATAAAACTTACTGTCATAGTAACATAGAGGCCATTCCCCCTCTATTTTTAATAGAAAGAGAAATAATGTATCCTTAATTTCTGAAGATCGCACTTTTATTATTTTGTTCAATCTAGAAATATGAAATATACCTTTTTTGCAAAAGCAGAGATTTCCTGAGATAAAGAAACTAAGCTCTCCCATTTTTTACACTTGCCTATGTAGTATCAAATATATTTTCCATGTCAAAAAATTATTGGCTTTTCTCTGATTATTGTGCTCAGTTGCTCTTTCCTCTCCCTCTCTCCTTTCCTTCCTACCTCTTCTGTCTCTTTCTCTCTCTCTCTCTCTCTCTCCCTCTCTCGTCTCTGTGTCTCCAAAAGCTTTTCCATTCAGTAAGAGAGAAAGAAGATAATTTTTAGTTTAAAATTGGCTGCTACACAAAGTAAAAAAAAAAAATTGAAGATATACAGTAACACATAATGGAATTGTGTGTTTGAGAAATGGACAGATCTGCTTTTTATCACCTATGGTTCATGCCAGATTGAAACTTTTTCCTTTCTTTCAAGAATTTCATTTATTTAGTCCTGTATGTGTATGCCTTTGTCACACTAATGTGCTGCTTAATGGGTCTGGAGATGTCGTTATTCATGGATTTTCATGCATTCAAAGAGCAGCTGCAAGAAATCTCACAAAAGGGGACCATTGGTGTAACCTGCTCATGACCCTGTGCTGGTTACCAAGGAAGTGTGGAATCTTAAATCTTAGCTGATGATTTGTTAAGTGCACCAAGAGCTTGTCTTGTGATTGGTGACACATTTCTTTAAAAAAATTCTTTAACACTTTAAAATTACCTATTTTTGAGTTTCTAAGAGATATATTCCCCTTGGTGTTAAGCTTCAAACCTCCTGGAGGTGAACTTCTTTTTTTAAAATTAATTTTATTTTTTATGAACTTCTCTCTTATTGCTCTTTCATTACTTACCTCTTTTCCTTATTTCTTCACCTTTACCTCTATCTTTCCGTGCATAAATTAATTGGAAAAATGTATTCATATGTAATGTTTATAAAGAACTTGAAATAATTTATAAATGTATAAATATAGTAATTATGTAAGGAGAGAGGAGCACCTGTCACGCCCCCCTCTTTCATATACTGAGCTTCCTGGCTGCATGTTACTATGCAAAGATGACGAGGTTCCTTCCTGTGCTTAGAGTTTGATAGGGAGATAGACTCCTGCACATGAGCATCTGGCTGGCATCTGTGGGAGCCTGGTGGCAGGCATATACCTCTTTTGTCTTCTTGCGTGTGAAGGAAAATTGGAAAAAAAAAAAAAAGACTAGAAATGGTATCTCTCTGCTGCATTGTGGTGTGATACGTGTCAGTTAGTGACTTTTAAGTATGTGGATCAGAGGTTAGATACTGAAGAATACCTTTGCTTTCATGAATTTATCAGGAAGTTCTTCAGGTTTCACCCATCCTTCATCTCTACCTAGCTATGTTCTGCCTGTGTATACCATTTCCTAGAGGTGATTTGTTTTTCCATCACCAAGAAGGTGCTTTTTGGCTTTATTTAATAGACTGCTCCTACTGTATAGTGCTCTGGTAAGATATTCTTTATTACATGCCTAATGTAGGGATTCTCTTCAAAACCTCAATCTTATTATCCCTTTCTAATCAACACATAGTAATTATTTTTGTATGGAGAATCAAGCTCATGACCTTGCACTTGCCAGGCAGGGTCTGTGCTGCTGAACTATCTCCCCAGCCCCAGTGATTGTTATTAATTAATCAGTATCTTACATATTTATCAGACTTCAAAACTTTATTACACTTTATCATATAGGAATTATCTCCAGTACTCAAAAAATTACTTCCAAGAATTAAGGAGCAATTTCGACATTGCTGCCACTTCTTTTGAGGAGGTAGGAAAGATTTTCATTGTATACTTTCAGTGAAATACATGAAATTCTGCTTCAGTTGTTTATCTTCTCCACGGTTACCCTTTACCAAGGATGACTACAACAATCTCTTCTTTGTTGCCATGAAACCATTCAACTTGTGTGTTCTCTTTTACCTCATTTTCCATAATACTTTTACTCTGTCTCCAAACTTGTCGCTTCCATTCACCTTCCCGAGTAACACTTGGCTGGTCACAGAGGCCCTCCTCTATGGAATCCTATGAAGTTATACTCTGTGGTAACTAGAGCCTCTTTTGGAGTCATTTCACTTGTGAGGAGATAATAGTGAGAATTTTTTTTAAAAAATGAAAAATGTAAAATTCAGTTTTCCAATTATTCCTCAAAGGAAAGCTGGTCTGCAGAAACTTAGTTTACCATCAGAGGAAGCATAAATATCTCCCTTATTCATAAATAGTTGCTTAAAAATCATGGCATAAGAATATCTCCTTACCCTGGCAAGTGCAAGGGTCTGAGTTCAATCCCCGGTTCCACCAGAAAATCAAAAACAAACAAACAAACATCTGCTTAATAATATTTTCTATTATTTTAGTCTGTGGAACACTTCCATAACCTAAGAAGGTATCCAGTAGATTACATAAAGACCAAAGTTAGAGATTTTCTTAGTGATAGGAGAGTGACTTTTATTTTTGTTTTGAAAAAAAAAATATTTCATTTATTTACTTACTTACTTGGACAAGATCTCACTACACAGCTTGGACTGATAGTGCGCCTCCTGGGTCAGCCTTCCCAGCACTGGGGCATGCCACTATGCCAAGCGTCAGGGGCTGGGCTGGTTATCTGGCAGGCCCTTCCAGCTATAAATATTTTCTTGAAATAAACATGAACCTGAGAAGTTAAACAAAGTCTTTTTTCATATTTTTTTCATTAACTAGCTTAAATCTACCCTTTTTACTAGGAATCTATTTTTCATGGACATTTATGGATGGATTTTTTTTCTTCAACATGTGTGTATCCTTGGTATTTATAAAAGATCAAAAGTGTAAATAGGAGGGCCAGTGAGATAGTTCAGTGGACTAAGAGCCTGCTTAGGCAAATGCTGGGACTGGGGTTCAATCCCTGGCACCACATGCCGCACCAATGAGACTGGGCATGGTGATACGCACCTATATTCCCAGCACTGGAGAAGTTGAAAACAGGAGAATCACTATGAGTCTGAGCTTTGTAGTGAGACCCTGTACCAAATACATTTTAAAAAAGTAAAAAGGGGTTGTCAGAATGAGAGCAGTCTGTGCCTCCTACCCCCACTGAGTTGCATTTTCATATGTTTGGTGAGTTGGAAAACTATTTGTTCTGTTGATAAAGCCTGATGAAATATTGAGCACAAGCATATCTTGTTTATTAATTACCAATTGGGCATGAGACTTTGTATTAAGAGAGTTGGTCATGAGACTTTATATTATCTCTTTAAAAAGATTAGGTTCTACGTCCATGAAACCCTGGACAAGGCTATCTCATGATCCCTAAGATTTTATACCTGATTGTTTTGTGGTGATCGTACCTTAGAAAAGCCTGTAAGTAACAACTTCCAATTTCCTAATTGATAAAAATTGCCTAAAAGATTTTGTAGTTACTTAGAAAGGAAAAAGGCCCTATAAAGAAAAAAAATTCATAGAACTTTTAACTTTATATTCCACCAGAATATAAAGATCCTAGTGTACCTTAGTGGAAACAGTACACTTCCAAATGAAATAATAATAATTATTGCCTACTGTATCCAAAGTGTTTCATTAACTATAATTTAACTTTCCACACCTCTGTGTGTAAATAAACATCATTAAAAATATTAATTTTTTCTGTAGTTCAAAAATAAGAAAAGTAAAGCAGATAAATTGATTTGAATGATAAATTAAGCATTACAGTTTTGAGTATTTTTTAAATTTTTATTTTATTTTGAAAACTAAAAACAAAAGCAAGAACAAAAATCAGAAACAGGATAACAGACAACAAAAGATGTGTTACAGATTTTCAAAATAGGAATAGCTGATTAACAATGGCTGATATATTGTCTATTTTTATCATCAAATCTGTTGCTCAGATCCTTGTCTCTCTTTTTTTCTTGTTTTAAAAAATTATTTTAAACAGACTATACTAATAATTGATGTGATATTAGAAATGGTACACATTTAGAAGACCAAGATAATAGGTATTCAAGTATGTTTTTTGTATTGCACATTGCTGTCCTTGATGTGGTTTTGAGGGTATTTTTGTTTTCGTTTTGTATTTAGTACATGTCTACAGGGTGTCAGCACACAGATTGGGCTCATGTGATCCTTTTGTTTTCAGCCTCCCAAACACTGGGATTTCAGGCATGTGCCACCATGCCCAGTCTCCATCGCTATCTCAGGGCACCCTGGGGATGGGGCCAGCATGACATGCCAGAGATCTCACCCCAGTCTCTACAAGCCAAGGTTTACAAACTGCATCTTGCTAACATAATAGGCTTTTGTTTTTCCAACAGTAGCATTTTGTTAAGATGACCATGAAAAATGTTTCTAAAATCTGTTCCTTCCAGGACACTTGATGTTTATTTATAGGACAGTAATCACTAAGGTGAAAACTATCACAGAAAGAGACCAGGGCAAACTAGTGCCAATCTTTAAAATACTGTGGCAAAAATTCCAGGTGAAACATGACCACTGAGACCCAAGTCATAAAGCCTGCAAAGTAAAGGGAGGTTGTCTGCTATAGTATTCCAGAACTGCAGACTCATGAGATGGGGAAAAAAATGGTGTGATTAATGTTCATTTGAAGGAGAATCTGAGCTAGAAGGAAGCCAGCTAACTATGCTTCATTTGTGGAGATAAGTAAGACAAATGGTGACCTTGCAGTGATCCAAGACAGCCTACTACTTTGCTGGCCACTTGAGAAAAAGGTGAGCACATTCTTGCTTGGTTCTACCTTGTGCCCCGAAATGTTTAGCAGTGGGGAAAGAAAAGTGCTTTGAGGTTTCATCCTAAAATGTTGCTGATGAAGAGACAGCTACAGTGCAGACCTTTAGGTTAGCTTTGTATTTTTTGTTCTGTTGAGTTTATTTTATATGGCAAGACTCATCTGACAGTTCTCATTTCCTAAGATAATTGATGAACCACAGATAATCACTATCTGAGTTCATTTAGTAGTTTAATGGCACAGTATAAAATATGTGCTCTGGATTATAGTTTACTTTCAAAATGGGGATTATTTACCACTGCATAATACATAATTGGGGAAAAATTTCCCCATTATTCTCATTCCCCTCTTCTTAAAGGCTAGATTTTGTGAGACCATAAAAACCACTTGCTCATTATCCACCTATACTTGAAATATTGAAACCTGAGCTTCTCTTTGAATTAAACTTCTGCTCAACTGGCAGGAACCTGAATTTGACATTATAATGCTGAAGGGCTTGCTGATTCTTTCACCTGAGACTCAAAGAGATAAAATAATATACCCTAAAACGTTCAAACTTTGTACTAGCCGTACTGACAGACTATCACATTTAATTCTAAAATTAACATCAGTGGAATTGTGGTTTAAAATATTTGTAAGTTTATACACAAATAAAAATAAATACTTAAACTCTTGGTAAATCTACTTACAATCAGATTTAACAGGTGAATCATTTAGATCTTAAACTGGTAAAAATGCACTTAAAATATAAATGCCTGGCTGTTTTATATCTTTGCATTTTTAAGGATTGAGAGAAGGCAGAGAAGCATATACAGTTTGGTAGAAAGGGGCCCTTTGTAACTTTATTTAATGTCTCATTATCATATTTATTAGCAAATGTCTTTAAGGGTTGGGGATATTGCCTGTCTGGGAGGTCAAGGCCCTGAGATATATTTAATACTTGTCCACAGAGTTAAGAAAACAAATATTGTTCCTTTGCTCCTCCAGTATCCTTCATATTTCTTTTACAAAGAAAGTTCTATTCTCTCCTCTTGCCTTTCCTAACTACTGTAATTTAGGTGCCCTCCTTTTCCAGCCTCACATGAAAGGATTCTTGCTTTATTCTGTTTCCTCCCCACTATTTTTCCTCTCTGAATACATTTCACAGATGACCATTTTACAAAATAAAAACATCAATTAATTTTTTAACTTACAAAAAACTGCATTTTGCCCATGCCTGCCCTCTGAATTGAGGCTCTATCCATGGCAGAGGCTGTGCAGGGCTGATAAGCCCAGGGCGCGAAGGCAGATCATGCGGAGCCCAGCCACGGATGCGGGCGCAGATACTGCTGCTTCCCGAGCTAGGCACCAGGTGACTTGAGGATTTGACCCCCACATCTCACAGTGCTTGGAGGAAATCAGCCACCCCTGCCCCAAGATAGTCACTGAGGTTATGACAGGAAGCAGCTTTCCTTTGGTGCCCAACTCCAAGTTGTTCTTTGTGGTTCATATTTGAGTTTGAACGCACAGCAGTTTGACCCATAAAGTTGTCTCTCTGTTAATTGCCATGGCTTCTCACCACCCCCTCTCTCAATTTGCAGAGTCAGATGATCTCGAAGTGAATCCTCCTTTCATCCATCCAAGCACTCTTACTCCCCAGAATGCTTGTAACTCAATGATAGATGCAGGTGGAGTTGATAGCACCACCCAGTGTCCCCAGGAGCTTCCACAGATGATGGCTGCAGGTAAACAAGGCATTTTAAGTTCTTACTGGAGAACCACAATCAGCTATCAAAATAGCAATCGAACCAGGGGTAAACCCTGAAAAAAAAAAACACCTTAGGCCATGAAACTTGTGAAAATCAATGAGTATTAGGTCAAATTAAGAAATTCTCCTGTTTTTTAAGTGTGTTATTGTTTCTAAATATCGATTGTTTGATTGTCGGACTTGTACGAAGTACTTTAGAAAGTCACTCTAAAGACACTTGCATATCCTTAATGTAATTAGGGATTATATTAAAGAAGGATTATGTTACAAAGAAACACTTAAAAATTTTAATCAGGACCAGTACTACCACTTACCAACTGTTTTTCTATTGGACAATTAGAAGGCATGCCTGGTCTAGAATTACACTTAGAAATAGACACATTTATTTGTCTGTAGTGTGCTAAGTCACTTACTTGCTTTTCTGGGAGAGTATTGCTGCTGTGCCTCTTGATCCTTGTTTCTTCAGCAATGTTGTTTAAGGAAAAGAAAGCACCTTCACTTTTTTCTAGGGATTCCTCCTAAACGACATGTTGTGTTCAATGCAAACTACATCTCATCAGGTTTCCTCCCAGAACATATGTTATGTCTGGAGAAAAATGTTGTAGATTATAATGCTTTTTGTGTGCAAGGTTTGGAAATGTGCTAAATGAAGCCTTGTATTGCTAGAAGCATGATTTTCTTTAAAGTGAAGCCCTTGCCTGCAGACTCTAAATGGAGTTTGTTTTCCTCACAGCAGCCGACGGTTTGGGGAGTATAGCATTAGATACAACCCAGCTCAACATGTCCGTGACAGATCCCACAGCCTGGGCCACAGCCATGAACAACTTGGGCATGGTTCCCGTGGGATTGCCTGGACAGCAGCTTGTGTCTGGTAAGCTTTTTCCTGGTTTCAAAGATGCTTGCAGTAGTGCCAGCGGGCGTGGGTGACAGGTGTCGATAATCTCTCTGCACTGTGGGTGTCAAACATGGTCTTGGACTTGTGACTGAGGTATGTTTGGCAGGTTGTGCCTGTGATTCTTTTCCTCATCACCTTGCTCTTCTGCCTGATCATGATTCTCAGGAGCAGCTGCTCTTTAGCTGTTGCTATACACGGTCTCTCTCCTTAGTGCAACATTGCCTAGCAAATAGTATGGCTCATGGTTGTATTCCAGTTGGCCAAACTTGTTCACATAATTTATTCCATTTGAATACAGTCTTCCCTTTTAGACAGGCAAGATGCATACTTGTATGGCTTCTCTTGTTAATGTTCTTACTTTACAGAAAGGGAAACAGAAGACCAGGGCCTCAGTGACTTTTCTAGAATGGAAGTGGCAGGTCTAGGAACTTAGCTCAGTTGACACTAAATTCTACATTTCTGTCTACCACACTTTGGAATAGTAATACACTACCCTCAGTAAATAACATGTTTTAAATATCAGAAGTCAATAGTCACCTAAACATTTTTACCACTTATCTTGTGTTATTAAAGATTTTGTATGTGCTTTGTAAAAAGTGTTTCAGAATAAATATACACATATCTGTGTCCTTGAGGAGTTTGTCTCCCTAAATTAAGAATGAAAAAAATGAGCAACAGAATACAAACATAAAAATAATGTGTTGAATCAGTGTTAAGTAATGGTGCAGGCTACTAATGTGGAAGTTTTCACATCAGTCACTAGAGCTGTACAGGATAATGTTTTCTTAAAGGTGAAGCTTGATCTCTCTCTGGAGAGAGAAACAGGGCGGATATGCATCCTCACTCATTTGATCACTGAGGCACTGCTGTGGTGCAAGGGCTCTGTCAGGAAGCAAAGCCTAGGGCATGTGGTGGAGAGCCAGCAGCCTTGACTGTGGCAGCAAAGCACAGTTCACGTTAGCTGGCGGGGCAGGTGAGGGTGGGCCTGGGCCTTTGGCTGTTGCAAGCTTTGCCATGAGTCTGTATTTTGTGCTGAGTTGACCCAGTGTTTGGTTTCTTCTCTCTCTTCTCCCTTCCCATTTCCTCCCCCTTCCTTTTCTCTGTCTTTTTGTCAATAATAGCTATAGGTGAACATTGCTAAATTATCTGTATGAAATTATATGTATATATACATGGAAATACTTACTATAACTATATGTGTATATTAATATATATGTGGAATATAAGAATAGATAGGAAAAAGAAAAGCTAATAGTTGAATTATGAAGGATATTTAATAAAATTCTTCAAAATATCTATATGAAGTATAGGTTCCTATATGGTTTTAGATTAATGTTCTGGGAGAGTGTACACTCATATATGTCATTTTCTGTGAGTTACACATGTGCTTATCCAGGTTCTTTTTCTCAAACTGTTATGCTTACTTTTGTTTTTGGTGCTAGGGATTGAACATTGTAAATACTAGTTAAACACTCTCCCACTAGACTACACTCCTAGTCCCTCAAAAGCTGCCCTAGATAATTGCTTCTTTCTGATAATTCAAGTGTAAACACTTTTATTTTTCCACCCAAATTTTCCCAGTTGCCTAATCAAAACACTTTTACACCAAAAATGACTTTAGTCTTCTTTCATCTACTACTTCTCTCAGGAAATTTTATGCAACTTTAGAGTAAGCCAAAACCTCAATAATTCATTATTTTTTCTTATGATTTTGAGTCTTCTGACATTTTAACCATGACCAATGTATGATTTTCCCAGCAACTTACCATGAAAAGAATTACAGTTCTGCTTATTATGAAAGATTTACCGTATCTGCCCTGAATTACATTCTCTATCTTCTGTGTTAGACAAACCACTTAAACTGATTCTGGGCTCCTCAGAGTCTGCTAGGCCTGCCATCCACCTTTCTGCAGCTGCAGCATCACTGTAGTTAGCTCTGTTCTCAAGGCCAGCTGTGTTTGTTGGCCTGACCTCAGGTCTGTGTCTGGCCTGCTGGGTTACTGTTCATGTGTTTTCTTCCAGTCTTTTTTCTATGCATATATTTCAATCTTTCTGAATATAAACTTTTCTGTTATGTAGTTTTGTTCACATTAAAACTATTTTGCACTTTTACTGCATATTTACATTTTTAAATAATCTGTCAAATGAATCATTCCCAGATTACTTAAGTATTCTAAATGCTTCCATTTATATTGATTTTTTTCTATAACACATTGGTCATATATATTTTATGTAACTGCTGTGAGACTTCAATGTGATAATTTACAAATTATCACATATCTCTATATCTATGTATATATATATAGATAGATATAGATATATATAGATATAGATAGATATACATATAGATATAGTGAGATATATATATATATATATATATATATAGAGAGAGAGAGAGAGAGAGAGAGCACTGAGTAAATATTAGCCCCTTTTTCCTTTTTCTTTTTTTTTTTTAACAATCATGAGGGCCAGCCAAATAGCTCTGCAGACTAAAGGGCCTGCCTACAAGCAGGTGTAGCGGTGGGCCAGAAGTTCAATCCCCAGGCCTGGGGTGCCAGCCCTGCCCCCAGGGTGCACTGAAGTGGCACATACCTATAATCCCAGCACTTGGGAGGCTGTAAACAGGAGAATCACTATGAGTCTGTTCTAGTAGTAAGACCCTGAACACCCTGTAGACCCTTCTCTAAAATACAAAAAATAAATAAAAATAAAACACATCATGTTACAATTTTAAGCACAAGACTTTTAAGTAGTTAGAATTATTTCCCTGGGAGATTTCTGTATATAGAACTTGTAAGTCACAATGTAAGTGCTTTTTAGTATATATCAAGCAATTATATATCAAGCAATTATTTTACCAGTATACATATGTATTTAATATTTAATAATTTTCTTATGTATTTGCTACAGGGTCTTACTATACAGCTAGACTCTAGTGATCCTCCTGCTTTCAGTCTCCTGAGCACTGGAATTACAGGCAAGGGCCACCACACCTGGACTCAGTGGCCCACTCAGAGTGCCCATGGGTGGGGCTAGCATAACATGTGGTGCCTATGATTGAACCCTAGTCCCTGCGCTTGCCTAAGCAAGCACTTAGTCTGCTGGGCTATTTTGCCAGCCCTTATATTTACTAATTTTCTATGCAAATCTATATCTTATTTTTTTTACCTTGAATTCTTTCAAAATCTATATCATAAAAAAATTGAAAGGTCCAAAGACCATATGCAAAGGGTTCTGTTCTCAGCCTGTGACATACTATAAGTTGGGGAGCATTAGAGAGGGGGCCTATGGAAGGAAGTTAGGTCTGGAGTCGTGTTCTCCTTCCTTCCTTCCTTCCTCCTTGCCCGTGTTTCCCAACCCCTGTGCTCTGCCGCACACTCTCACCATGATGTTCTGCCTCATCAGAGGCCAAAGGTAAACCAGGGACCAAAGCAAAGCTTTCCTCCTTTTAGTTGATTTTCTCAGATATTTTATCGCAGCAACATAAAGCTGACTGTTGCATCTAATTTACTCCTTTCCCCTTCATTTTCTACTTGTATTTTTTCTTGGTAAGCAGATTATTTTATAATGTATAGTTGGCAATTTTTGAAACTTGATTTATTTGTAGTTGTTACTCATTTTAATCCTTTAACTTTTTTTTCCTGCAATGTCTTATTTCCTAAAAAGCACCTATCCAGTCTGTTTTATTTTCCATAAGTGTTGACTTTTTGAAATTATTTTTATTTTAATTTTCCTTACGAATTCTTTATTCCAGTTGTGCATACAGTGCGACGCTGGGATGCAGTAATGAGCAGAGCTGCCTTCCAATTGTAAATACAAAGTAGATGCCTGCTCTAAAGGTCATTGCTGAGTTTTCTATGACCAGAAATTAAATTGTTATGTATATTTCTGCCTATTTTTAAAGTTTCTATTCTGTACTGCTAACCTGTTTTTGTACTAGCACTGCATAGTTTTAGTTCTTATAGCTCTACAGATTTATAGGGAGCACCTTTGGCTCTGGTTCCCTTCCCTGATGTGTGCTGCTATTTGTCTGTTTTTGCATAGCCATCAGCTGTGGAATGAGGCTCTATACTCAGTGTTCTTACTGGCCATCTCTGAAATTCTTCAGTGTAGCTGTTGAGTGTTAGAGCCAGTCTTTAATGTTTCAAATAGGACTTAAGATTATTTATTGTAACATTCCTTCCAAGAAATCCTCTCTAAAATATCTCTGACAGGATTATGGAGAGGCTGGATTTTATGAGCACTTGGCTTTCTTCCAAAGTTTTTGATATTTCTAAATGACTGAGCACTCTTCCCATGTTTGTTAAAATTAAACTGACATTAAATCCCATTCCTCACTGCTTCTTCAGTTTATTGAGAGATTAAAATTACCAGCAAAGCAAGGCATACATTTTTCATATCCTCTGATTCTATCAGAAGGATTTCCTAGGAAATCACATCACTTGTTGCCATCATGTCCTACCTTTCTGATGTGCTGTATGTATTCCCACAAATAGCCTTTTCCATTTTCATCCCCTTTTCCTGGCTTGATTCCAGTCCTACTTTGAGGATTTTCAATTTCTTTTCTTGCTGTGAAGCATGATTTGAGATCATTACGTTGTACTTTCCTCCTCTGTCCAATATATATCATCTGTTTGTTATGTACCTCAGCCCTTCTCCCATATTCCAAAGTTTCTCAATGAGATATTTTACTTCTATCTATTACTGATTCGTGTTTATTTTAGCCTCCTAATTTGTTTTAGTTCTGTGATTTTTGTTGTTGATTTGTTTTGTTACCAATATTTTGTATGTTGTCATAGGTCCAGATTGGTCAGTTAGTACATTAGTCCCCTACAGTTGTTAAATCAGGTACATGTCACATACGGTATGTAGGTGCCTTAAAATCTACGGCACACTCTCAGCTAAACTCATGCTGGGGATGTAGCTCTGTAGTAGAGTGCTTGGCTAGCAGGTGCGAGGACCTGGGCTCAGTCGCCAGCACTACAAACAGAAGAACAAATAAATGACTGAATAAAACATATGTAAACTATTTTCTTTGTGTGCCTTCTCACAACCTTTACTATGCTAATATGCGATGTGCTGTTTTTAAAGAGTGTGAGCTAATATTTAGGATTCCTCAAATGTAATTTAGTCTTTGAAAAGTACCTACTGTCATATCACAAAGCAATTAACCACAACATCTTTACCAGATTTCTCATGTCAGGTGAGAAGATCTTCTTCACCATCACTGATCCCTCTTCATGGTGTGTGATCTCTTTCATATGATCAATGATCTTGTTTGTTTATGTTTGTGAAGAGTGTCATCCCTAATTTCAAGTTTCAAAACACCCTGTGTGGGGAGGTGTTGCCTGCAGTTTGCTTCTTAGTTTTCTATGATACACACTGTCCCTTTCAGGGACCTGCCTCTGGCATCATAAGCTGAAATCTGGGCATCAAGTCCTGAGCTCTGACACCATCTGTGCAACCAGCTGCTCCCTTCCTCTTTGCCCTAGTTTCTTTGCCGAAATTGTGATCATCATTTAGGTGAGGAACTTGGAGAGTAGGAGCTGAATTCTGGAGTTTCAGCTCTGGCCCAGGCTCATGATGGAACTAGTGCCGCTTGCTGGATGTTCTATGACCGTCATACATAGACTTTGATCTTTCTAAACTTTTTGAAATCCCCTTTCCTAATGTCAACATAGCTGTATCTTTTACCTTAGGTTTCTTTGCATGCCTTTTATTGTATCTCAAGCACTTATTCCAAAAGCCATCAGACCCCACCAGTAACTGGAAAAGGGTTATAGACAAGGAGAGTGTGCCATGTCAACAGGGAGAGACCTGAAGCCAATGAAAGACTTTGCCATGTTTTCAGGTATCTGTTGACATTCCTGAATGTCCTGGGCTCATACCTTGCTATCTGTTAATTCACCACTGTTTTCTTTCTATCACCCTGAAAAGGACTTTACTAACTCATGAGAAGCAAATGAGTACAGTCTCCTTTCTGTCCTCTTCATGTCTCTGTCCCCTTCACTGATGTTTCCATTAATTTTAATTCTTCTCTGCTAACTCAGAATATTCTTTTCTAGTTTCCTTCTTGGGTCGCCTAATCTTCCAAGGAACACCATTATCCTCTTTAATGCACCCAGATATGAAGAGGCATTTGTTAAATCCTTTCATCTCCTCAAGCATCACTCTTTTAACTGGTATTTACTGAGCCAGATGTTTTGCTAAATACTGGGAGTATGAGACATAGACCTTACTGGAATGATTTGGAGTCTAGTGGGAGAAGCGGAAAAGAGTAAGCAAATACAAATCAACATGATAAGTGCTTATGTTACTAACAGATAAAAGGTGTTGTAGAGTGTCACCGCAGAGTGTTAAGAAGGGGAGTAATAGGATTAGCACCATATTTCTGCAGAGACTTTTTGAGCTCCATAGCACACTAATGGCAGTGTGGAAAGGTTGGCAGTGAAGTCAGATGGGAGGCAGTTGCAGTTACACGGAAAGAGATAAGGATGGCAGTAATGACTGGGCTGAAGTAAAGAGATGCTGAATTGTAGAAACCAGAAATGGTGGACAGAGTCCATGTGAATGAAAGGAGAGTCGAGAATTACCCTGACTCCTGGAGATGGAGCCTAGGAAACCGAATAAATTATGGGATCACGCCAGAAGAGGAAGTGGAAGCTAGCTGGTGAGTGTGCAGAAGCTATTAGGAGGCTGCAGGTTCCCAGCCACTTCCTACTATGGCTCTGGAGTTCTGAAGGGAAAGGAGATGGAAGCTGTGGCCTTGGCACTGGACGGGCAGGGTGCCCTGAGGACTTGGCTGCCCCAGCTGCATTGCAGCTGTGATGCCGGTGTCAGCTTTACTGCCAGTCACATCTTCAAGTCCCTCCTTCATCTGCTGCGTCTCTGTGACTCCCTAGCTCCTGCCCATTGCAGGATTCCTGTACTTGAAGTAAGTGAAGTGGTCAATAAAATAAGAAGATAAGAAATGAAATCTGAAAATCCTGCCTGAAACTATCTCCTCAGTTCTCAGGGACTCTGAAGGACTATGTATGGATAAACCTTTCCACATGCTCACTGCTAAAGTGGAAATAGTACCCACACCAGGATAATCCTGTCTTGATTCTCCAAATATTCATGGTGACATACTCTGACCCTGGCATGATTAAGGGCACACAGACACCCTGGTACACAGCACTGGAGTTCTCTCGAAGATGATGCCCTCTTTTTCTTTTTGTTTTTATTCCCCATCAAGTTAAAAGATTTCTCATTACCCCATGTCAGAAAGCAAATAGGTCCTTGACCTATATTTCATAATTTATGTACCTGACTTCATGCATTTCTGACAGTTCTGTTATACTTTGTACAGTTATTTATCTTTATTTCCCCCAGGACACTAAGATAGTACATTGGTATATTTATTCATTCAACACAGTATTGTTGAAGCCTTAAAACTACAGTGTACTTGATAAGGAACTAGAGAAAGAGCAGTTTGAAGGACAGATAAATGATAACTTTATAGAATATATGCTTTCCTAAGGTAAATATATAAATTATTGTACAAATGATAAATTATGATTGTAACATATTATAAAGAGAGATGGAGAGGCTACCTTTGCCAAGAGGTATTGAGGGAAAGTTCTGGAAAGGTACCTTTGGAGAAGTAATATTGAAGCTAAGCCCTGAAAAATAAGTTAGAATTATCAACATAGCAAGAAAGAAAAGAAGGAACAAAGGGGGAATTTTGAAAGATAAGTAAATTTGAAAATCAGAAAATGCCCTTTCAAAAAAAATAAAAGAAAGAAAAAAATGCCCTTTCAAAGACTGGAGGTGATTAGAGCCTGGCTCTTTCAAGGAAGAGACAGACAGGTGTGTGTGGGTAAGAAGTGATGTCTGGGGTGTAGTGCAGCTGACAGGTCAGTGCTTAACGTGAGTCTGCCAGAGTTGGTTGAGGGCAGATCATGCCTTCTAGCATATAGCATATAGATTTTATCTGAGACAAGTTATTGAAGGCAGGGAAGTGATCCGACCCATATTTGTCTTTCTTATCAAGTTACTCAAGTTGTTTTATAGATATTGGATTGAACAGTGGTGAGAGAAGAGGTGCAGTTTACACCTAGACGCGATTGCAGGTGTAGAAAGGGCTGGTGCAGCAGATGACCTACATGCCTCCATACAGGACTGTATACTGAGTAGCTGCTGTGTGAGGGCATTGTCACAGGTTCTGGAGCACTGTCTCGCAGAACTTTTGTTCTGGTGTATTTCATTCCAAAGTATGTGTCTAGAGCACAGCATTTGTTGAGCTAAGAATATTTGTGGAACACTGTTTAAAACAAAAAGAAAAAAATGTTTCTTGAGTCTTTACCATATACTGGACATGGTAGGTGACTTTGCTTAAAGCAAACTATATCTTGTTCTCAAGTAACCCACAAAAAAAAATTAGCTTGGTAGCTAGAGATACAGGAAAATAAAATCTCTTGTCAAAAGCTAACTACAGTAATTTTTCTCTTGTATGGGATTAAAAAGATGAATTTATGTGCTTTGTTTTAGATTGACTTCTGAATTATCAATATGTACTGTTTTCTGTGTATACTTCAATATTTACAAACCTTTATGCTAGATTATATATCTTGGTTATCTTAATCTTTACTTGTTGCATCATTCTGCTGCATGTGATACTTGCTAACTCTTTGAATTATGCTGGTCACTTCCTTGGCAGCTATCTTATAACTACATCAATTTTAAATAATACATGTGTATTTGCATGTGTATATATGTATATACACATATATACATATATATACATATATACATATATATATATTCGATGCATGCATATTGAATATCTCTGTATCTCAAAATGTACATACCAGATTCTCTTGGTCTCCTCCAGATTAGAGGAGCTTCAGCACCATTAGTTAAAAGGACACGTTTTCATCCACTTTAGAAAATTGTATCTTCTCCTTGGAGTAGACAGTCTTTTTCAACAGAGAAGAAATGCAAAATAATTAAGTTCCATGTTGAAGTTATTTGGGTGTTTCTATCCTGATATAAACATATATGCATGTACATTAGTATATATTAGATTTTTTGTTCAGAGTTAGTGTTGAAAAATTTTATTTGTAAATATGGAAATTGCATAGTGACTTCTCTTTTATATCCTTTGTTGTTTTTATTTTCTTTTATTCAGTAGCCTTATCATTTGCTATGTATTAAATACTATGTTCTTGAGCTGTAGGTACATTACTGTATGGACTTACACTATTATGATTTATTTAGTAGACTGCTTGTCTCTGCACACAAGGAACAGACTTAATTCATCTCTGTATTTCCTCTGCTGTCAAACACAGAACTGGCTGACCAGTAACCATATAACTGGATGAATCCTTGTATTATTTGATTTGTTTGTATAAACAATTATACAAAGATATATAAAATTTGGAAGTTGCTTTTCTACCTGGTCCTTAGATAATTCTAAAGTATAGCTTTTATGTCTTTAATCGTTGTTAGACATAAAGGATAACCACAAACACCAAACCCATTATGTGACATCTGTGATGTATGTTTCCTGTAATTGAGCATTATCTTTCCAGAGTACTTCTTTTTTAAAAGCAAAAAAATGTATCTTTACTGTCTTTCCTTATCATGTTTGTGTTTCCATCTGCCTTACATTTGGAGAATATTTATAAGAGCTGCTTTAGTGTACTTATCTGCTAATTCTATTATCTGTGACGTTTCTGGGTGTCTTTCTCTTGATTGATTTCTCTCTTTGTGTTGTATCCTGTATTTCTATTTCTATACATGCCTAGTAATTTTTGTTAGCTGTCAAATGCTGCGAATTTTATGTTGTCCAGGTCTAGATTTCTTTAAATTCCTTTAAGTATTTTAGAGTTTTGATTGATGATGTAGACAGGTTCCTTGGAAATAGTTTAACCCTTTCAAGACTTGCTTTTAAGCTTGGCTGAGCAGGTCCAGAGAAATTGTTAGCCTGGAGATAATTTAGCCTTGCTTCTAAGGTAGAATACTTCTAGGAACTTTCCTCAATATGTTGCAAGTTTTCTTTTCTCTGGCTTTTGGAAACCTGACCCAGTCCCAGTCCTTGATGAGTTTTACAGATGATTCTGTCTGCTCCTTTCTCATGGCTTTTGCCCTGTCTATCAGTATGCTTAGAACTCCAGGGAACAGCCAGTGAGGTCAGCTCCTGCTTCACTGTGCTCTGCCCCACAGTTCCCAGGGATCTTCGCCTCACAAATTCTGAGTTCAAATAGACCACAGGATCTGGCTGGGTTTTCTCTTCCTTGCAATAGGACCAGGATACACGCTGGACAGTGGGTTGGGAGCAATCAGAGGTCTTATATTTCATCTGTCACCCTTCTCCCCTTCATTATTGTCCAGCACCTCCTATTTTCCAGTATCTGAAAACTGTCATTACACATATTTTGTCTCATTGTTTTTATTTGAGGTACAAAGATAAATTCTATTTCTGTTGCTTCTTCATGAGTAGAAAAAGAAACTTCCAGAGTTCCTTTTTAAATATTTGTATGTATTTCTTAGTGATATACTCAGTGTAAATCTGAAACTGGTATGAATGACTTTTCCTGTGCATGCTAAAAAAGGATAGTTGCAAAACCTATCAAATAATACCTCATAGATGCTAAATATCTATATATTTTCCCTCATTTTACTCCCTCACAGCTAAATGTTGGTAACCTCATTTTATAAATGAAGTAGTAGAGCATGGTAGCTTACCCAGTTACCCATATGGAAGAGGTAATGCTGGAACTGATAACCTAAACCATTTCCACTCGAGATTTAGGACAACATGCCTAAAATAGAACCTCCTTTGTCTTTGTTTCAAATCATCTCTGCCTTAATACCTTAGGTGTAAGGTATAAAATTATCTCAGGTGGACATATAATATTGGTGAGGAAATAAGGCTTTTTATGTTACTTGGAAATTTAAAAGATTTTTATTTAATGTTTGTGCATAACATTTTTAGTTTTCTTGAAATTTGAAAGTTTCCAGGAAGCCTCAAGAATTTAGAACCTTTGTTCTGTGGATTGAGAATTTGGACTGAAGTTTAATCAGGAATAGCTTTATAATATAAAACAGACTGCTAGGAATAAGACCATAGTGGCTGTGCCTTCAGGTTTTTTGCAGTAACCATAAAAGTGATAATAAGCATGAGGATAATATACCAAATTCTATCTAAAACTAAGTAAAGAAAGCTCTCTCAAGGAAAAAAAACTTCGGATATTTTTAAGGATTAACACAGATAAAATGGATTTATGGCAGTTTAAGGCCTCCCTGCATAGCAAGTAAGAATGCAGAACAGTTAGGGGATCTAACTTTGTGCCTCAGATGAAAAGGATTCCTGCCAGATGGATTCCTTTTCTACAAAAAGTAGGAGCCAAGGTCATTTCTATGGGCAAGTGGGCTGATAAGGTGGGAGGAGGTTGAAGTCCTTGAAGGTAGTCTCAGGGGCAGGGAGACAAAAATGAGCAGAAGAAGATAGTAAGAGTGTGCTGAGCAGTATTGGAGAGCTCTCCATGGCTTTTTTCTTAGTGTTGTACCTTCCTAGGAGATGGGCACAGGCAAGGAAGGAAGTGTTCATTTATGATGTGTTTCAGCAGGAGGCTGAAATGAAAGATCCAGGGGCACAGTGAAGGCACAGGCATGTACAGGAGAGTAATCTGGAGCTGTCCTACACGCTCCCACAGAACTGGGATTGGAACAGTGGAGAACGATGGAGGAAGAAGGTAGAGTGGTGGCTGGAGGGAAAGAGATGAGGACAGCTACTAGGTGGTTGCAGGGGAGGAAGGTGGAGAAGGAAGCATTAGCCAGTAACAGCAGTGGATTGGAATGCTCTCTGGCATCTGCATGATAAGGAATGCTTAGGCATAGATGTTAGGCTTTGTCTTTGAAAGAAGCAGATGGAGGCCTTAGAGCCTTCAGTCTTAGTCTTTGAACCTTAGTTATGTTTCTGCGGTCTTAGGCTCTTTTCCTGAGCTGTGTAAGTTTGGGTAAACTTTATTACTTCTCTGTGTTTTGTCTATAAAGAGAGATAATAATATCAGCATCAGCGAATTTTTTCAGTGTTGTACTATAAGTTGTAGAACCTACAGTGGAAATCCACTCATGCTAGCTTCTTTTTTACTTTCAGCTGAGAGTGGTATAGGAATGCATAGAGAAAGGGATAAGGGTAACTATGAATCATTTCCTATAATAGGTAAGAAATGAGGAGGCTTAGCTCCGTGAAAATTGTTCCTTTTGTCCTGATTTCTCCACCCCAGGAATGATGACAGTCTTTCTCCTCCAAGCTACATGGAGATAACCCACAGGTAGCCACTGCATACACATAACTCCAAAGTTATTTCTTGCATGTCACTCACATTGGCATTGCCTGGACTATTTGTTCCTGGGCCTATTTTAGACCTTCTGAAACATGAGGTCCTGGAAAAAGCATCTGAAGTTGAGAGCTCCAAACAAAACAAAAAAGTACCCCATTTGGTCTGGACACTAAATTTCTATGATCTCAACCAGAACACAGTTTTACAAATGAAAAAAAAAAAGTTTTTGTGCAACTGAGCCTGAGAGAACCTAAAATGTAGCTGCCGATGGAAATGTTTAAGTCATGTCTTATCTGCTGCCCCAGGCTCTGTGCTAATCTCAATGTTTGCACACCTTGCGTGCATATTCTGAAATTCTAAGCCCCACGCTGATGGTGTGACTTGGTCATAAAGCCATGGACTGTCATGACTAGGACCAGTGTCCCAGAGATATCCCCGCTCATGTAGCACACAAGGATTTGATGAGAAGAGACCTTGGAGAGCCAGCAAGTGGCCCTCTCCAAACACTGAATCTACCAACACCTGGCTCGTGGGCTTCTCAGACTCCAGACCATGCAAAATGTACTTCTCAATCTGTGGTATGTTGTGATGTCATAGATACCCAAACATAACACCTAACAAAATAAATGCCTGCATGATTTGTTCAAGATGTTCATAATACAAACTCTACCCTGACAGTAAGCCCCAGTTAAGATGGTTAGCCAGACAGATGCATTCAGTATATCCATTGCAACAATCGCATCGAATTATAAAGTAATATTAAAATAAACATAAATATTATTGACAACAGTGTTTAAATAAATAATATAAATTATACTATATAATTATCAGTACACAAGCAGCCATCTTTGGCTGAGAGGTAAATGGCTATGTAAAGAGATAAACTTGAGACTTTTTGTCAAATGACAAAAGTATAGACAGAGGCATGAACATTGTGAACATTTGATCACAGAAATGGTTGTGCCTAATATGAATCTTCATAATTCAATATGTTACGTGATAAAACAACCATACCTAATATAGATGTGTGAAATAAAAAGCTTTTCTAAATTTTGGTGCCTGCAACTTTTGGTAGCTTTTGTGTGGATCATCATTGCTAACTGTCATCATTTTTATTACTCTTCCTATGCCCAGCCTGGAAGAGGTTGTGATGTGGGTGAGAAATTCATGGGGTAAAATCACTGACAGCACTGCTGCCAATGCACTAGGAGCAGGTTACATGGACAACAAGTACTCATTCAGGAGCTCTATCACTGGGCTGACCTGAGAGCTCAGCGGACAAAAGCGCCTGTTTAGGCAGCGCGCAGTGGCCAGCATTCAATCCCTGGTGTGCCATGCTAGCCCCACCCACGGGGTGCACTGAGACAGCAGTGGAGACTGGGCGTTGTGGTGTATGCCTGTAATCCCAGTACTTGGGAGGCAGAAAACAGGAGAATCACTGTGAGTCTGATCTATGTAGTGAGACCCTGTAGAACCTGTCCTAAATACAGAAAAAAAAATTTTTTAAAAATAAGAAGAGTTGCATCACTGGACATAAGAGAACAAGGGCAATGGTTCTATAAGAAATGTAGTTGCAAGAAATCTAGGCCAGAATTTGGAGTTTGGAGACTTACAACAATTCTGCAGAAGACATGATTATACATATTTGAATAAATGTAAATTTTTATACATGAGTAAATGTAGATTGTTGTACCTGAAAAGTAAGATATCCCCTGAAAGTAAGTTCTGCTGTATTTTTTAGAGCAAAAATTAATATTAGACATGTTCTTCTTTTTGGAGAAACAGTATTAACTAAAGAAAACTAAAATACAATATGTGATGTCATATATCTTAGGCATCCAGACACACGTCACTAAACTATAATAAGCTATATTTTCCTGATCAGGGACTTTTTCTTGCTATCACAAAAGATAGAGTTTTGACCTTGAGGCTTTGCTTGTGAAAGTTAATGCCTGCACAGCCAAAGGACACTTTACTCTTAAAAGGAAAGGAGGAAGACTGTAGTCTTCAAGTTCTGATAAGTCTTTCTGACCACAATGGCATCTTTAAAGAAATATTCCTCTCTTTACCAAATGGGATCCTTGTGACCTCCATCAGTTAATGCATTCTGGTCATTTATTCCAGCAAGAAAAATAGGCCTTAGTGCCCCAGTGTGAAACAGCTGGAGCCTCCACAGGGACCTCTTGCCCAGAGTGAATCAGCACTGATGAGGTTCTAGCCAGACATTGGTGTGAGCTGTGCAATCACTCAGAAATGCTCATTTTATATTTTCAAGCTTTAGTGGCCTTTCTCTTGGAAACTGTGTATTTGAGAACATCTTTTTGAATTTGTTCATCCCCAGCTGTGAGAAAATACTGCCTAGTCATGGGTAGGAAAAAAGCAATTTAGAAAAATAATAGAGGAACCAATGATTTCATCTTTGTCTCGATTTTCTATGTCATTCTTACTGGTCCTTGGCCAGATGTGGGGCAGAAGAGATTCTGTCGGGGGAGGGGGTGCAGGCAGGCCCTGAGTAGCCTGAGAAGGCAGAGGCAGACATGGAAGTACAGAAATAGTCCAGCTGTGAACGAAGGGGATACAGAATGCTGCAGGCCCTGCAGACAAGGCTTTAATACCTACTCTGCCCTGTCACATGGTGGCCATAGATCTTTATGGTCTTTCTGTATCCCCATTAAAGGAGAGTGCCGGGCCAGCAAGGTGGCTCAGTTGAATAAGCACTTCCCTAGCAAGAGCAAGGGCCTGAGTTCAATCCCTGGTTCCACCATTGAAAAAAAGAAAGAGAAAATAAAGGAGAGTGCCCAACTGCCTTCATACTCTGACATTCTATGACTCAGAGACATTAGACATTAGTGAGTCCTATGCCAGCATCTAATCATTCCTTTCAGAAATAAAAGCAACATAGTAACTTTAACAGACACCACAGGAAGTGTCAGTATAATTAAGGTAATCTTTTGGTGGTGATGGTTTTTGTTTGTGTGTATATTTGTTCTTTAATGGATCCAGAGAGCTCCTGCAGAGTTAATCACACATATAGCCATGTGAGTGATGTGGGAAAATCACTGTAAGAAATAATCATTCTAGACTTTGAAGAAACAAGTTGCAAAGAGAGGGAAGGATAAAGTCCTGATAATTTTGAGCCCTTTGGCTTAGTACTGCCATGTGCTAGTGATCAGTACTAGAGGACAAGTCTGAAGATGCACAAATGCGAGATACATAGTAATTTAGGTACTTGAAATCAGAAGCTAAAGAAAATAGTCCTGTGCTCTCTTTATCAGTAACAAATAACTGGAGAACAGACTACCTAAAATCCCACTTCACTGGCCTCATTTTATTTATTGTTACTTTTCATCATGGTTGCATCTGACTTCTGAACTTATAGTTCTTTAAAAAAAATTTAGAGAGGCCTGGGAGATGGCTCAGTAGAATAAGTGCTTCCCTGGCAAGTGCAAAGGCCTGAGTTCAATTCAATCCCTGGTTCTGCAAAAAAAAAAAAAAAAAAAAAAAAAAAAAAAAAAAAAAAAAAAAAAAAAAAAAAAAAAAAAAAAAAAAAAAAAAAAAAAAAGGAACTTTCAGAGAATATGAGGTAGAAAGAGCCAGAAATATACATTTTCCTTCCCACTTCCCTTGCAAACCTGGAACAAAGAAGAGAATGACAACAGGGAAATGTGTTTCTACAGTGTATGTTCGGTGCTCAGAGCTGCTCAGGATGAGTACGGCAAGCATAGTGGACAAGGCCTAACTTCTCGGCTGGGATGAATCAGGCCAAAAAACAAAATCTAGGACAAGAGAACAGAAGCGTGGATAGATAAGAATTAGTGGTTGGAGCTGGGAGTATATGCTAGAGCACTTGCCCAGCATGCACAAGCCTTGGGTTTGATCACCACTGAGCAAAGAGGACAGAGAAGAACTGAGAGAGAGACCCAGGGAAAGAGGAAGAGAGAAGAATGAGAATGAATGAGAGAATATGTTACAATTGGTACTGAAGGTGTGAGAAGATGATGTTCTAACTCAGTGTTGATAGAATTGTAAGATAGCAGAAATAGACTTCAATTAGTAATATCCCTGACTGGTATTTTCAGAGAGCTCTGAGAGACAGTATGATGTGTAAGCCTTAGGGATGTATTCAAAAGTGGCACATGTGGCTTGTACTATTCCTGTGCTCCTAGCAGGCATTACTAAGCCATACTTATTACTAGGATAGGATATGACCTTGTTTCTCGATGTGACAATGTAAGAAGCTGACACCAGAGTATATGTAAAGTAGTGCCCCAAATTTTCTGATCAAGGAGATTATGGGACCATAGAGGAATGTGATCGATGATCTATAGTGTGCCCAAGAGAGTCACATGGAGAGAAAATTTTCTCTAAGGCTTCCACAGAGAGCAAATTGGTCAAGCAATGGCCGTGACTCATCCACAAAGCTGATACTGACAAGGGATCTACAAAGTGCAGTCCAGGGTTACAGGATAAACCCTAAGGGTACCTGACTAACCTTATCTGATACAAAAGTTACATTTTTTTGTTATATAGGTCTCTGTTCTTAACCATCCAGCAGAAAAGTATAAAAATGGAGGTATAGAAAGTTAAGTCATATTAATATAATAAGCTGTGAATGGCTCAAGTCAACAACTTCTATGGATAACCTGCTTCTATTGTGGACTGCTGATCTGTGTTGGATTGTTTTATTTAAATATATATTTTTTATTTAAATATATATAATATTTATATATAAAAAATTAACCTTCCATGTTTTGAAAATCTGTAACATATGTATCACATGTTACCCTCTTTATGTCATTTATTCTCTTTGTTTTCGCTTCTATTTTTCACTCTTCAAGTTAAAATACAAATAAATAAATTTTTTAAAAAATAAACAATGAAAAAAGAAGTCTTTTTTTCCTGACTCTAATCTGGTCCACCCATTCCATTTTGTTTTCCTTGAAGGTTTTGTTATGCATGGAATGGGGAGGGGCCTGTCCCTCTTGGCAGCTGCCTTACTCCTGGGGGCACCAGAATATTGTTCAGCTCCTCTCCCCTCCTGTACTGAGTATGTATGGCCTGCACTTTTCTGGGGGGAACTTAAGGGTAGCATGGTAGATTACATGGCACAAAGCCAGCCACCTCTCAGCTTGTTTCCTATGAGCTTGGTATGTGTGGTGAGGCAATGAGGCCATAGTGTGCCTTGTGCTTGTTTCTTGGTCACCTGTGACCTTTCTTAAGGCCTAGGTACAGAATAGTGTAGAGCTGTGGCTGCTACTCTATAGTAACTTTCTGCCCTTTCACTTTGGGGATGAGGACATAGAGGTGTGGAAAAGGTCTAGGTAAGCCCTGCAGGACTATGTCTCATGGCTGTTTTCTTTTTTTAACGCATCGTTAACTTTATTGAAAATCAACAATAATTATATAGCAAGTTAAAAATTGCAGACAAATATTGAAATGTGAAAGATATAAGATGTAGACAGAGTAAATTTTAGAAAAATATTTCTGAAAGGATTATATGACATGACATTAATAATAGTACATTGTAAAAAATTATTTACAAACTTAAATGAATATAACAATATAAATTGTGTAAGATAAACATGAAGAAGAGTTTACAGATCAGTCATAATAGTTCTCTCTGTGCCAAAATCAAGAAACTTATATTCTTAGAGCTGGGGAGATGGCTCAGTGGATTAAGCGCTTCCTTGGCAAGTGCAAGGGCCTGAGTTCAATCCCCAGTTACACACACACACAAAAAAAAAGTTAATTGTAGCATTTGAGTGTTATAGTGAGTATTCACTATAAAATTCTTCCATTGAGCCGGGCATGGTGGCGCAGGCCTATAATCCCAGAACGCATGCCTGTAATCCCAGCACTCGGGAGGCGGAGGCAGGAGGATTGTTGTGAGTTCGAGACCAGCCTGAGCTACAAAGTGAGCTTAAGGCCAGCCTGAACTGCATAGTGAGACCCTGTCTCAAAAAGACAAGAAAAAAAAAAAAAAAAAAAAAAAATCCCAGAACTCGGGAGGCTGAGGTAATAGGACTGTTGTGAGTTCAAGACCAGTCTGAGCTACAAACTGAGCTTAAGGCCAGCCTGAACTGCTAGTGAGACCCTGTCTCAAAAATAAATAAATAAGAAACTTATATTCATATAATTAGAATTCTCAAAGTAGAATGGGGTAGGCAATAAATATTTAAAGATTTAAAATTTCTGAATTTAGTTAAAGTTATTGTACCACGTTTCCAAGAAAAGTGAACCTTTTGCAAAAGAAATATGAATAAAATCATATCAAGATACACAAAAATGAAATTCTCCAAAATTAATTGTAAAGAAATAAATAACTAAAGCATATACATACAAAAACATTAGGTATGGAAGAACAAAATTAAATAACATCTTGTTCCATATTAGAAAAAAAAAGAGCAAGTGGGTAAGACACTAGACACATTTATTCAAAGGACTGAATGAAAAACAAAAAAGATCTGTCGTCATTGAATTTCATACTTAGCAAACATACTTTAGAAAACTAAAAAAAAAATATTCCCCAGTTATATGAACTCCAAGTATTCTAATACCTCCAGATGTAGCATATAGAAGATAACAAAGACCACAATCCAGAAGGCAAGAGGAGTTGCTGTATGATCCCAGATAAATGGAGTTATGGGTCAGCCAAATAGTTTAGCAGATTGTGGAGGTCAGTGTGGAGACTCCTCAAAACAGTAGGACTAGAAATCCCATTCAAGCCGGCTATCCCCCTACTGCGAATTTTCCCAAAGGAACTGAAAACATTGTATCATAATGATATATGTGTACCTATGTTTATAGCAGCACAATGTGTGATAGCAAAATCTTGACAACAACTAAGATGTCCATCACATGAGGAATGGTTGAAAAAGATGTAGTATTTCTATATGATGGAGTATTACTCAGCTATTAAGAATAAGTTTGAAGCATTTATACTGAAGTGGATGCCACTTGAACATATACTCACAAGTGAAATAAACCAGACACACATGTGTAAATATCGTATAGTCTCCCTAGTATAACAAGCGAAAAGCAGAAATACAAATGGAAATGTACAACAATAGCTAAAAACAATTGAGTCAGATAAGGCAAAGTGAATGGCATATGCTGCAGGATACTAATCAGCTTTTCTTCTGGATGGTTAACAACCTAAGTTCACAGATCAAAATTGGAGAAATAGAAGAGCCACCAGGCCAGCCAGTATTTTGGCCCTAGCCTTTCAAGGTCAGCGAAGACTCAGGACATAGGAGAACCTGTACTGCAACATCATGAAACTCAGTTGAGCTCCAAATTTTCTGAACAAGGAGATTATAGAGCCACCGAGGAAAGAGATTCAAGTTCTATAGTGTGCCTGGGGAGAGTCACATGGAGAGAAAACTTTCTCTCAGGCTCTCACAGAGAGCAAACTGGTCAAGCATTGGCCGTGACTCATCCACATGGATGACACAGATCTACAGAATAAGGCATAGGACTACAAGAAAAACCCTGAGGGGACTTCACTGACCTCATGAGAAACATAAAGTAGTTGCTTTATAATAATGTCTTTATGATAGTTGCTTTATCTAGGTCTTAACCATGCCACAGAAAAGTATAAAAATGAAGTATACATCACGGGGCCATAATATTAAGTTGAACTGTAAATGGTTATGGTTGACAACTTCTTCAGATAACTCACTATTGTTGTGGAATGCTGGACTGTGTTGGATTGTGTTGTCGAGTTCAAGCACCTAAGTTAGTTGAATGACAATGGAGTGCCCATCTTTGACAGGTGTAGACAAAGGAAGGGGTATAGAAAGGAAGAATCATGATGTGTGTGTATGGACAGTACAGTTGGGATAGATAATGCCGTGCTTCTACATAATTCTGTGAGAGGCAAGATTTGCACTAATGGTGGTTGGATGGGATATGATGTCAGCTTCTAGTACTATGGACAACCACTAGGAAAATAACAAGGT
Organism: Ctenomys sociabilis; assembly: GCA_004027165.1. Classification (NCBI taxonomy): domain Eukaryota; kingdom Metazoa; phylum Chordata; class Mammalia; order Rodentia; family Ctenomyidae; genus Ctenomys; species Ctenomys sociabilis. The sequence continues at coordinate 42,198 of PVKA01010353.1, forward strand.
AGAAAGTATTAATTATTGAATCTGTGATGTAATTCAGGTATAAAAAATAATACTCAAACAGCTACACTGTCTTAATTTACTGATAAGAGATATACGGTATAATAATGTCTGTAAGTATAATATCATGTATGCACCTTCTATGATACCAAAACATTATGAAAACAGTTTGCAATGTGTTAATTTATCAAATCCATCTTGTCAAGGTATCTTAAAACTGTCTCATTGATATTTATACTTCAATAAAATAAAAATAAAAAAGATGAGGATACAAAAAAAAAAATAGTTTAGCAGATTACAGTGCCTACAAGCAGGTGCAGGGGTTGGGGTTGATCTCTGGGCCTGTCATGCGGGCCCTGTCCCTGGAGCATGCTGAGACAGCAATTGAGACCGGGCATGGTGGCACACGCCTGTAATCCTAGCTCTTGGGAGGCTGTAAACAGACAGATCACTACAAGGCCAATCTAGTAATGAGACCCTGAACATCCATAGATGCTTCCCTAAAATACAAAAAAAAGGTAGTTACACAGGACTATGTAAAATATAATTGTAAAAAAAGAAAATATAATTATATTACGCAAACCCATTTAAAAATTTGAATTTTTAAGTTGAAGAATTCCACATAATAGTGCCAATCTTATGTTAGGTTATATACATACATATATACATACATGTGTGTGTGTGTGTGTGTGTGTGTGTAAAAGATAAAGAAGAAGTAATAAAGTCAATGGAAATACACTTTTTAGTTTTTCATATAAAGAGAAAATATCATACCATGTCTTATAAGTAGATTGTAAATCAAAGAAACAGTATAAATCATAAAACAAAAATTGAAATTAACCACTGTTCAGAAAATTAATTAAGTATTAATTAATTCAAAATTAAATTAAATATTTCAAAAGAATATTCAAAAATTAAATTGTAAGTCCCAACTAAGAAGCCATAATGTAATGTATCAAATGTACAAATGTGTGATCAATTCAGATTACTCACATAGTATTTGATTAGGTTAATATAGACAAAAATATCAACTAAGAAGTTTTCATGATAGTAAAGAATTACTAAGAATAAAACATAACAAAAATACTGAAATGGCAAATATATAACCAGCACTTCTAACAGTTTGGGGATAGGGACACAAGAAAAAAAAATGTCATAGGACTATCCTGCTACAATGCTGTATATGGTTAGACTTATAAATTTCTGTGTAAAAATAAGAGTTTATTCCTATTTTTTTAATTATTTTTTTCTTCATATTTTGTAGGGACTTAAAAGTTTATCAATACTTGATGGAAAATACCTGTTCCATGTTATGCCTGAGATGATTGGTACTTAGACAGATAGGGTAAACTAAAATGTATATGTTGCAGGGTAATACTAAGCTTCTCTTCTGGAGGGTTAACAATCTAAGTTTGCAGATAAAAATATTAGAGAAAAGAAAGGGCTGCAAGGTCAGCCAACATTTTGGTCCTAGCCTTTCAAGGTCAATGAAGACCTGGGGCATAGGAGAGCCTGTAGTGTAACATCATGTAACTCAGTTGTGTGCCAAATTTTCTGATTGAGGAGATTATGGAGCCACAGAGGAAAGTGATACTGATGTAGAGTGTGCCTAAGGGAGTCACATGTAGAGAAAACATTCTCTCAGGCTTTCATAAAGACCAAATTCATCAAGCAATGGCCGTGACTCATCAACAAGGCTGACACTGGCCAAGAATTTACAAAGTGTAGTACGGGATTACAGGGTAAATCCTGAGGGTACATCACTAATCTTAATCAGATACAAAACCATATTAATACGCTGAGCTGTGAAAGGTTCAAGTCAACAGCTTCTGCAGATAACCCACTACTATTGTGCAGTGCTGCACTGTGTTGGATTATTTTGCTGAATTCACACACCTATAGTATTTAGATACCAATGGAATACCCATCTCTGGCAGGGCTATTCAAAAAAAGTAGATACAAAGGAAGGACCATTTTGTATTTGTATTACAGAATAGTCAGTATAGATATACAGCTACTCTCACTTAATTCATTGAGTAGAAAGAGTAGTACTAATGGTGTTTGGGCAGGATATCCTGTCTGCTTCTTGTACTATGTAACCACTGAGAAGATAACAATGTACAGTGTATTAATTATTGAAACTATCCTATTAATCAAAAAAATAGTTTGGGGAGAGGATATTGCCCAAAGTTCTAGTATGTGGTGGTTGTAGACAGTGTATATAATGCTTACTGGCTGCCAGGTATCACTTGTGGCACTGAACCATTACTATTTCCTTGATATCCACCCTGCAGACCCAGAGAGAATCATGACCCACAGGGTGCAGGAGAAGTCCATTTGTAGAGTATGCTGATTAGAAATATTTTGCTGCTGTATGCAAAAGAATAATTGAAAGACTGCTGCTATATACCTCTTTTTCTCCTGTGTTTAATTGTTTGCCTTTTTGGTGGGTTCTTTCCATTCTCATTCATGGAGTTGTGGTCATTTTGCTCCCTCTCTAGTATATCTTTTAGTAGTCTGTGTAGGCTTGGCTTTGTCATCATGAAATTCTTTAGTTATTCTTTATCATGGAAGTATTTCACTTCTTAATTAAACCTGAAAAGGAGTTTTGCAATGTATAACAGTCTGGGTTGGAATTTGTTTTTTTACAAGGTACTTTGCTCCATGCTCTGCTTGAATTGATGGTTTGTGAAGAGAAATCTGCATTATTCTGATGATTTTTCTTTTAAATATGATCTGTTTCGTTTCTCTAGCAGCTTTTGGTATACTGTTCCCATGCTGCATTTCTGGACTAATATATGTTTTGTTGTGGCTTTAATTGGGTTGATGCCATTTGAAGTTCTATATGCTTCTGTTCCTGAATGTCAGATTGTTTCCCCATATTTGGGATGTTTTCTGCTATTACGTCTGACCATATTCTTTTTATATCATTTGTATTAACTCCTTCTTTCTTATTGATGCCTATTAATCTTATGTTGTTCAACTTCGCATTGCCTTGCAGGTGTGGAATTATTTTTCCCTGCATCCTAGTTGTTTTTCAGAGATCTTTACTTACCTTTTCACTAACTGCAATGGTATCTTCAAGGTCTGATAGTCTATTTTCACTTTCATTCAAATAATTTTGCCAGCTTGTGATTGAGGTTCTAATGTCCTGTATATCACTTTGAATCTGCTTCATGCATTCTGTTTCTTTCCTATATTGCTCATTGAAGAATTCCATCTTTTTTATTGTGCTCTATTTTTTATCAGTGTCTTCTTTAGAAGCACTTGGTACTTCTTTCATTATAGTTATCATTTATTTTTTTTAACTTAAGAAACTATTTCTGATCTGATTTCCTCTGTACCTTTATGCAGTTGTTTACCTATTTCAGATGCTATTATTTCAAAGATTCCAGGTGTGTGATTTCAATTTCTTCTATGCTATTGTGTCCTGCATTTGTTCTGGGTAGGCACAGGGCCTGAGAATGCATTTTGCTCCTTCTCTTTGTCATTTTGCATAGCACTGTCTTCTGACTTTTGGTGTAGAGCTTTGGTATGGTTATTACCTTAGCACCAGGTCCAGATCTACCAAGTTCAAACTCATCCAGATGGCTGTGGCTTGGTTCTGGCTGCTGTACTTCACTTTTTCCTGCTGCAGCCCTTGGAAATGAACCTGCTGTGCCACTCTGCAAGATGTTCTGCTCCTGGATCAGCTGGGTGGGACTTGCCTCTAGCCTCTCTGCAGGGAGTTCTGCCACAGGGTTCTACGCCAGGCCTATCTGGTGGAGGAAATTTCACTCACATGCCAGGCCTGGGAGTTGGCTGAAGTGAGGATCTGTTGTGCCCCTGGTTGTCCTACTCACATTTGGCTGTTTTTTCCTAGGTTAGCTGGATTTGAAAGAAATTTCCTAGGCACTCTTGCCTCTTCCCTTTCATGCCTGTGGAAGAGTATGCCAGCATAAACACCACTGTATTTTTCATCAAATTAAACTGAGAAATTATAAGAAAAAAACTAAGCTTTAAAATTGACTAAAGCAAAAGACTTGACTAAGAAAAGTGTGTGTTGTTTCATTTGCTATGAGAATTTTACAGACATTGAAATAAAGGATAATACTATTGATATTTTAGAAGGTTAAAAGGAATGAAATTAATGGACTCATTCATTTTTCACATTCATAATCAGTCCCTTAATTTTTCCTTGTTTCATTTTTAATTATTAGTTTTTCTTTTATATAGTCAGCCATTCATCCTCTGTTTCTTCTGTGTCTGTCTGTTCATCCAAATATCTGACCCCACCTCCATCCATCCATTAAGTCTATATCTTCTAAGCAATGACAAATCTCCTGAGAGAGAGTGTCCCTTATGCCTCCTGACACAACTCTTAGCATGAAGTTGTATTCAATAATTGTGTATGAAAGAATCATTTGTGTATGATTTCTTGCCCCCTTTACCAACTCTTTTTTTATGGGAATCATGCCAACCATTGTCCCTCTTTATAGTTCAAAAGATTAAATCGTACCTTCCTCAAAGGCTTATGATTATATTTTTATCAGGCTTGAGTCCTGAATACCCATAGCAAGGAGCTCTTAAGAATTTATATGCAGGTTTCTTGGAGCCAGTTACTGGTGCTTGCAGCCAACTTCATGTCAAAAGCGTGAAGTACTATTGTGTTTTGGCTGAAAATGAATTTCCTTCTTACAGTAATTCAAAAACATACAATACTATACATTATTTTCTCTTATTATTTGTGATTCATCTTTTTTTGTGAATTATTTGTAGTGACTGGTATACAATAGCAGAAATGCCTGAAGAGCTATGCTTAGTTTTGCCTTAGACTTCTTGGCACTGACCTGTAATGGTCTGCATAAAGGGATCCATCCCATTCTCTAACAGCCTTGCACCTATTTCTTTGGCTGAGGACAGGAAAGAACACAGAAAGGATCTATTAAAATACTTCTCCCATGCAACTACTAGTCGGGACTTATCCTGCTTAGCTTATGAGATCACATGAAACCTGGCATATTCAAAGTGATATGGTCTTAAATGCTTTAAAATACTTCCTAAGAGAGTGATCCATCTTATATTTTGCATGAAAAACCATATTTGCGAAGAATTTAATAACATTTAAGGAAAAATGTTATGACTTTTAAAGTGGTATACATATAGAAATAAAACTCAAGTATGCAGAAAATATTGAAATAAATTTTATTCTCAAGCAAAACACAGGTTTTCTTTCAGTTACATCCCCCACCCCAATTTTAGTGATTCATGCTATTCCTGTATCCTTCCTTCTTCCCCACTTATTAACCAAATTCCACTCTGAAGAACTAATTTACTTCTTTTTCACTAGAGCTCAACTGTGATATAAAGAAGTAGCAAAGAAGTAAACAAATTAATAACGGCTAGTATGCAGGAAATAATGCTGTATCTCAGTGACAAATGATAAAGGGAGTAACATGCCATGGACCTTTAGGTGGCCAAGAAAAACCTCTTTATGGAAACTAAGACCTAATCTGGGATCCACCAAAGTTGAGGAGCTAGCTCCAGAGTGGGTAACATGAAGAGTACATGAGAGAAAGAGTGCACAAGAGGTCCCCAAAGGCAGAGCAGCATGACGGGATGTGACTTTCTGGACGAGGACCCAGAAGGCCTATTTGGTGGGTGAGGAGGAAAATTGTAAGGGGTAATCAAAAGTCTTCTTGGTCCTGGGGAAGGATTTGGATTTAATTGTAAGATTAATTGAAGGTTACCAGTTTGTTTATTCATTCTCTTATCAGAGTGGTTCTGTGATCAGATTTAAATGGTTGAAGAGAAGGGGTTGGGGTGGGGCAGGAGGATCAGTTAGGATACTGCAGGTATCCAGGATGAAGTAAATGTGTGTGTGTCTCAGGGCAGAAGTGAGTTGAAACGATGAGCGCAAAATTAAGATGTATCTTGGAAGGAGTGGATTTGGGATTTTGTGATGGATTCAATGAGATGACAGTGAGGACTCCATTGGAATCCTGAATTCCTAGCTTGAGCAACTGGGTAAACAGTGACACCATTTCATAAAATAAGAAATACAGGAGGAACAAATCTGGGGGATATTGAACATTCAGATTGATATACCTCACTCAGGTTTGGCTTTCTGCAAGCAATCTCAGTAAGCAGATGAGTACATAGATCTATAATATATGCCAAGAGCACCAGAGATGGTCATATATAGAGAAATCTATGTTTATTAGCATACAGAAAATATCTGGCACTGTAAACAGAAGAAAGAAAATGCCATGATGAGAATAAAGGAAGGGGACAAATGCAGGAGTCCCAGCAGTTAGAGCTTTGAAAAAAGTTGATAAGCAAAGGAAGTTGAGAAGAGGAGGGTAGTCACAAGGGAAAGCAGTTGTATGCAATATTATGGCAGCTAAGTCAGGTATCTTAGCCATGTAGCAGCTAGCAGTTTGTTTTTTTCTCCTGAAAGATCAAATAGAAACAGTGCCTGCCTGGCAAATTCCAGGTACTGAATAAGATTCCCCATACCAAAAAAAAAAAAAAAAAAAGATTTCAACAGATTACATATAGCTCATCAATGAGTTTGACAAAGCCTCAGGGTGGAGTGAAGTGGGTATGCTACAGATTGGGATATTAGTGGTTTGAAAGAATATGGCACCTAAGGAGGCCTTATGAAAAGCCAAAGGGACTACACAAGAGACATTGTTAGTTATAATATTAATAAACTCACTATTTTTCAGTGTTGCTTAACATTTAACTTGGGTAAACTATTAAGTCCTCAAGAGAGAAGAAAGAGAAAAGTTAATGAGAAATAGAACCCAGGAACACCTTTGTGTTGGCAACTCTGAACTACTTGTCAGGAGTTAGGCAGATGCATTGGGTGGTAAACTGAGGAAGACTTGGAACTGAGAGATATTTAGGGCAAACTAGAGTGATGATGATAAACTCTTGGAAATGGACTTTTAGATAGAAAAAGCTTTGATTTAGGACAAAAAGGCTAAGATAAACAATAAAGCCTTTCCCCTCAAAATCCCGAACTCTGTATTTCGGACAGAGATGTTTCAGACCATAATGCAGGAGGTAAAACTCAGACAGAACAATAATGAATTCTTGGTGTAGGATCAAATAACTAACTATCAAGGAGGGCCTATTTTAAAACTGAAAATGTAACACATGATTGACTGGAACAGTCTCATGTTGGCTTAAATTTACATACTTTCTGATTCTGTAGGCATTGTTCTTAATAAGTGGCTTAACAAGTATAATTTGTGGACATCTTTGAATGCAGCTCTCCGATGCAAAGCTGCTTCTCCGTTTGAGTGATCTCCCCTTCTGAGAATTGAGTTTCCGTGTCCAAACCTCATTTAAGTGCCATGGTTTCCAATCTCTGTGCCATAATTTATTCTAAGTGTTTACTTTGCTTAATTAATTGATTATTGTGAAATTCTCTGAAGTCCACATGGCTTTTTTAAATTACCAGATTGATTCCTTCTCCTGTAGTGAAATAATAATGCCTCACCTCCCAGTGTGCACCTTCTCTCCAGGTGCAGATTCAGTGCTCAGAAGCATCCATCACAATCCTCACCTTCTTTTAAGAATTCACACTGCATCTGATTATTTGCATGTAAGTTCTCTTTATTTGTTCCCTCACATAGGGTAGGTCGGAGGACCAGGCCATCACCCTACCCCGACTTCCCTCTGTCAGGTTCTGTGTAGTAGAAACACTGTGGTCCCCACCACCACAGGGGCCTCCCCTAGTGCTTTGCCTTATGAAATGGGGTTCTGTGCCTAAACAGAAAGGCATTTTAACCTAAACAAGAAATTCCTACCAGTTGCATCAGGGAATACCAGGGAAAGATTTGTCTTTTTTCTTGTTAACCATGTGAATTTAGAGCTAGTGAAGGTTAATCCACTTTGACCTTCCAGATCTTTATTAGAAAAAAAGCCAATCACTAAAATCTCTCTCAGTATCCTTTCTTTCAAGGGTCAAGTTTATTGTGGATGATCTGATTTTAAAAGAGAAAAGTGGAAGGTCTCTTGGAATTAGTCAATCCTTACACAATTTAACTATCCAATACCTAGTCTTAAGTTTTTTGAGCTAACCCATCAGAATATATATTTTACATTTTGATACTGCCAAATTGCCCTTTATAAAAGTTTGACCTACTTTATGATCACAACAGTAATAGCTATTTTGAATCATTTAACCTTTCACAAATCCATGGATGAGCAATCATAGTCATGTATTTTCATTACTTTGACTATATAATTGCTAATCTTTTAGCTGCTCCTAATTTTCAAGTAGTATAAGTAACTCTGCAGTTAGTATCCTAGGCTTTCTATTTTCCATTTGGACTGTTTGCTAAGATCAATTTCCAGGTCAAGAGATGATATGTTCATCTTGGTTAATCTTGAGACATGCCCAGATGACTTCCAAAAGGGTTGTTCCATTCATTAATCCATTAATTAGAGATGCCTGGGTGTTTTCTTTTAGCAGCCTTGCTAATGTTACTGAGATTATTTTTGCAAGCTACCAGAAAGGCAGTATCGTTTACTAACATGCAATAGGATACTAATCAGAAGATGCCGCTTTCCTTGTCTTTCCCACAAACCATAAAGTGTCTCCCGGTGGTGTTGCTGCCAGGTGGAAGTTTGGCAGTGACCACGTGACTGGTTTCCTGTTCTTTCACCTGCCAGTTAATAATTAGGTCTTATTTCCAGACTCACAGTTGGATCAGATTGAACTGCTTGTGTTCAGCTGCTAATGACTCAGAAATGTCTTCCCCTGCCTCTCACCTGTCTAAATTCTGCCAACACCTCTGAAGTCAGACTCATGTCCTGCTGCGTACAAGTACACTATGGCTGGGGTAGGTGGGCAGCAGTTTCATCACTCTTTCCAACCCACCCCTAGGCATTTTCACCCTTACCATAGTGTTTGACCCTGGGCTATATTCAAATTGTTCCCATTATTTGCTGTTACAGGATTCTGTGAAAGAGATACACTCTGCATACCAGGTGGTGTTAACATCATGCCCTTTCCCTTGAGTAAGTTTTAGTCTTTGTGAGCAAATATCTGGCCTCGTACGGTGTTAGCCACACACATGTATAATTAATATTGTCAGCCATCTGAAACTGAATCTCTTATCATATTTGCCAGAGAGGGTAACAGAGTACAAAGAACACTGCTGTCTCCTGGCAAGTCATTTCTATAACTGACCAAGTAAACCAAATTGTTTTATTATACTTGACTTTCATATTTTATTTTTTATACATTTTAATTTTCTGATTTATCTTTAAATATCTTTCCCCTTTCCCTGACTTTTTACTGTTTTGTCTTTTGGCTTATTCCAGCAAGCAAGATTAGCTTCTCTTTAAACAAAATACCTTATGTATTGTCATACAGTGGCTGAGTTTCTTTCTATTTAACACATGTCTCTTAATTGTCATCAATCCACTTTGTCTGGCAGCCTTCGTTGTTGTTACTCTGCCTAATGTCAGCATCTTCCAACTATGCTATTTTCAGAATATACCTGCTCATGTCATTCATGTGTCTTTTCTTAGTAACATCTGATTTTGGTGACTTACTAAGCTTCTCCAGCTGAGAAAGCTTTTACCTGCCTATGTCTAACTTTGCTTATGAAGCCTAAAGTATTTCTAAAACATCAGTATTCAAGTTATCTCTGAAGCTTGGTGGCAAACTTGTCACACACATCCCATAGCAAACATGCAGAGTCCTCTCTGTGGCAAGTGAACCAAGTACATGAGTTGTTTTTGCTAAACTAAAACCTCAGTATTCAGGTTTAATTGCAGTGCTGGCACTTTTCAGTTAATAAGTGGGTTTGGGGTAACAGTTTGGGCACATGGTGTTTAAAAGGGTTCATCACCACGTCCTATACCATGATTTTTCTAAGCCACTGGTTCCTTGTGTGAAATATCTCTGTGTATATTTGTACATGTGCATCTGTACCTGTGTTTATGAATATATGTTTATATCAAATTATATATTATATTAACTTATGATATATATTCTCTAGGAACTTACTATATAGTCTCTAGGAATATATATATATATATATATACTGTATTATGTATTCTCTAAGAATTGGAATATAATTAAAATTACTCTTTGGGATTTCCACATCTTTGTTTGACCTTAAAACATTTTGAATGACCACCCAAGTAGGAAGTCAATAAGCAGAAAAGGTAGTAGCTATTTAATTTAGTAGTGGGGCTGAGGAGCTGTTGAGCACACTGTTTTGAATCTCACATCTCCACGTACACCCCTGCCCCACCAGCCTTCATCCAAACTGGCTTCCTTTCAGTTCTGGAACATGTTCAGCTTATTCTTGTGCTCTGAGCCTAGATTTTCCTCATCCATGTGTGCCTATCCCAGACTCCTTACTATTAGGAGTGTGACTCAGAAGTCACATCTCCACGCAGACCCCAGGGCTCAGCCAGCACAGGGCTGCCTCCATTCTCCGTACCCTCAGACAATCTTGTTATGTCTCTGTAGCTGGCATTTGTCAGTGTGAAAGTAATTTCTTTGTTTTATTTTTATGCTGTCTCCATAAGGAAGTAAACTTCCATAGAGTAGGAGCAAATTTGTCCTGTCCAACACTGTATCTCCAGTTTCTCCAACAGTGTCTGATACACAGAAGGTCCAGATTAATTCTTGATGGCGAAATAAGACTAACTTCTTTCATGATGATATTTTTCCTATTTCTAAATTCACTGGGTGATTTTTTTTTTGGTTTTGTTTTGTATTTAGTACATGGTCTATAGGATCTCACTACACAGATTGGACTTGCAGTGATCCTCCTGTTTCCAGCCTCCCAAATGCTGGGACTATAGCCATGTGCCACCACACCCAGTCTTATTCACTGTTTCAGCACACACTGGGGGCACTTTATCCGCTAAGCTATCTGAGCAGCCTCACTGGGTTATTTTTTATATTCCGGGGTTTTTGTTTGTTTGTTTATTTGGTTGGTTGGTTTGGTTTTTTGGTTTTTGATTTGATTTGTTTTTCTGTGACAGGGCCTCACTATGTAGTTTAGGCTGGTCTTGAAGTCACTGTGTAGCCCAGGCTGGCCTCATACTCATGGTGATCCTCCTGCACCAGCATCCTGAGTTATAGGATTATAGGTGTGTACTGTCACATCTGGTTTATGTTCCATTTTAAAAGTATCAGAACTTTTTTTTCTGTAGTTCGTGTTAATGGTCCAGTTTTGACATTTGAACTCAATTTCTAAGGACTTTGAAAGTTCATGTCAAAGGCTACTTCAAAGAATAAAGTAAAATGTGTAAAGTGAATTCTAAACAACAAAAAAAGCCAAGAGGCAATTTCTGTTTATGAAGTAATATTTCAAACTTAATATTCCAAAAAGAATGCCATGTAGAATATAATTTTAATTATATATATATATATATATATATATATATATATATGTAGAAAGAAAGAGAGATTCACATGAAATGGAATACCATATTGTTTCCATTTAACTTTTAATAGCAAAAAGTAATTTTATTTATAAATATTTAATTATCAAAAAAAGTAAACATTGAAATAAACAAAGAGTGAAAAGTGGTCCTGGGCAAACCATTAGTTTCAACTGACTTTTACAGTGAAAATTTCCAGTAGAACTACCATCTAATCTTAAGTAATCCTAAGGGGGAAACAACAGCACTTTTACAGAAAAAGTTATGCATCATCAGCTTGTCTCAGTAGGGTCAGAGAAATGAGTCCCAGAAGGCCTGTCTCTTTCTTTCATTTGTCCTCAGCTAAAAGTTTTTGTTTTGTTCTGTTTTAAAAGAGACTTGAAATGTACTGAGGAAATTTGACATAATTTTATGAAATTTTTGAATATATAAATGTATTAAGCAGGAAAAAGTCGTAATTTAGAAACTCAGAAATAACTGCTACTATATACTGATTTTACTTTCAGTTGCTTGCCTACAAATCTTTACACAAATGTGCTTCATTCTAAAGAGTTTCAGAGATAGTAGTATTTCAAATACACAGCTGTTTGTCACTTTTTCTTACCAGTATGAAGGGAGACACAATGTTCTGTCAGTACAAGTTTTTGGATGGATAATAATTGACTTAGCCACAAATATTATTGTCCCAGTCCTCAAATCCTTGTTAAAACTCCAGTTATTGCTTTTTTAAATGTTTGCTAATGAAATGGGTAAAAAGTGAAACTCTTACTTAAAACTTTTCAAATCTTAATTGATATACATATTTTCTTTTATTAATTTCCAACTATGTTTTGTTTTATTTCCTAGTGAAACATTTCCTTCTTACCTTGTTGGCATATTCTGTTCTTTGTAGCTTGCAGACTTTGTCCACTTACAATGTATTGTGTGTGTTGCAAATGTTTTTAAAACTAGAGGTTTGAATTTGATTTAGAGTATTGTAGTTTTAAAGAATTGTTACTCAATATAAGTTAATCATTGTAAATTCCTAAAGTCAGTCTTGATATTCTGATATTCTGAATATTTTAATATCATAAGATGAAACTGCATCTTGCCTATCACTTTTAAATTTTTAATCAATAAATACTTCTAATGTATACAAAAAGGATTCCTTATACATCAGTTTGAAACCTCTTCCCTCCCTCCTGGCAAGCAGTGAACCTCCTTCTTCATCTCAATGCTTCTGTACCTCTAGAGAGCCCTATGCCACCATGCAAAATCAGAACATGTGTAGGGTACATTTCCAGTACACTCTCCTGCCAAACACAGATGACCCCCCACTGCCGATGTCCTATGTTCAGGTTTTGACAAGAAACTGTCTTAGCCGACAGGATTTAAAACTGTACTTCATTTCCTTGTTTCCAAGACTGTGTGCTGTGGGGAACTCCTCTTGGCAACTTTGGTCTCTTCCTGAATGCCTTGCTAGGAACACCTTACTCTTTGGACTGGAACATGTGACAGCCACAGCCTGAGTGCCAGCATCTCCATCCAGAGACAAATTACTTTTCTTCTTTTGGTTTCAGTTTCCCTGTCTGGAAAAGGAAAGTTTTGTCATCTACTTTTTGTGGCATAGAAATTAGTAAAATAATGTATATGACAGTAGATGCAGAAGTTTCCCTGAATTTGGTGGCATAACTTATTATTATTTAAGAGGCTGGTCCTGTTGGTTCTCTTTTCTGAAAGATCTTGCTGTATTGTTAAAAGGAAGCACTGCTGTTTTTTATTCCTACTGTGCTGGCCATAAAGAGACAACTGAGACTCCTCTCTGCCCTTACTCTGCAAATGCTGTTGTGTGGACAGACCTATAATAATAGTGTTGCTTACATGTGTTTTGTAGGGCCAGCCATTTTTCTAAGCTTCTTTAGCCATTCAAGAAATATTTTTATATTTGGTACAGGGTCTCATGTGGTACTGGGGATTGAACCTTGGTCCCTGCATTTGCCTGAGCAGGCACTTAGTCCACTGAGCTATTGCACCAGTCCCTTTTGTAAGCTTCTTATAGTTACTATCTTAACTAATCCTCATCCAATGAAATAGGTGCTGTTATTACCTCCTTTTACAAATAAGCACAGGAAGGCACAGAGAAGACTACAAATGTATTGAGAGTCATAGGCTGTGAGTGGCAAAGCCGAACAGGAACACAAGCAATCTAGCACAATAGCCTGCCAGTCTCATGCCTTTAGTTCCGCTCTCTATAGTGGCAGCCTTTACATACCAGGACACTTAATTCAGAAAGGTGCAAACACACCACTAGGAGGAAAGAAGAAAGATGCTCAAAATTGAGTGTCATTAACCTGCAGGCACTGGGAGGGGCCAGGAAGAAAGCCATTGCCAAACAAACCCATGCACTCTGCTGACAACAAGCTGGTTTTGTATTTCTTTGAATAAAGAATCTCCACGGTGCCAGGAGAGTTCCTGTAGAAGGTAATAGTGTCATTTCTTGTTTTCACTGAACCCTTTCTGTAATTACAGCCCTAAAACAGCAGCAACAGGAGACCACCAGGGAAGCCTTTGTGGAAAGTACCATGGGGTCTGTTGCATGAAATAAGTAAATAGACCCTATTTATTAACCATGTAAAATTTTTTTAAAAATACAATTCTAAGGGAAGCAGCAGAAGGAAGTGTGAGTTTTCCATGGGTTGCAAACCCCATAATAATGTTACAATATTAGCAGCTTTATTCTAATACTCCTTTTAGCACCCAGGATGGTAATACATCTTTCTTTTAACTTTGTAACTCTATTTTAATCTAAAATAAAAACAGCTTAAGCTTTGCTTACTTTGAATCATTCTTACAGTGAGGTGGAACCATCTGTGTTTTTCTTCTGCTCGTGGCTCCAAGGGAAGTCTTGAAATTTAGCACACTGGGAGAAGAATTTCTATGGAGTAAATTCAGACACACAGTGACACTTAAAACCCTGAAAGTTTTATGTTACCTGGGAGATATTTTTTGTCTTGAGTTGAAAGTGGGAATTAATCTTACTCTATGAAACCAACTGCAGTTTTCAAACATTTTTAAGGTCTGTTGGTCATATTTTGGAACAAATTTTATTTAGTTCATCTATAACCACACTGTGCTTCTTGTTATCTTCTAAAACTGTAGAACTGACGTGTAGGTAGCTGTGTGTGTTTAAATTAGAATCTAGTAAATACGTCTTACTGGGAAACTAAAAAGCTTTACACATTTACACACACAACGATTTTAAGTTGTGGTCAGGAAGACAGCCACTCCTCCACTGTACTCCCTGGTTGCCACAAAGACTTGTGTCACAATGTCAGAGCCTTCATTTGTACAGATTACCCCAAGCATCCGTTATACCTTATAGTTCTAATGAAACGATACATATTAAATCATATAATTTTATGTCTTGGCATATGTAGGACTTAGAAAATTATCATAATCTAAATAATGAACATGGCAGTCACACCAAAGTGTTTCCTGTGCCTTTCACAACTTTTCCCTCCTACCTTCTCATATCCTTCCCTATCCACCTCATGTCCAGGTAACCACTACCTTCTTTCTGTGCCTATAAATTATCTTGCATTTTTCAGGATTATATAATAAAATCACTTAAAAATATATACAATGCCTCGCTTTCTGAAGTACATTGCTTTTATCACATTAAGAAAATTTCCTAGGATTTTCAGTTTCCTAAAAATGAATGTTAGATTTCATCAAATGTTTTTACTGAATCTTTTAAAATGATCGTTTTCTTTTATTTTTAGTCTACTGGGTTAATACATTACATGGATTGATTTTTTAATCAATGTTAAGCTAACCTTCCATTCCCTACTAGGACATAATGCATTATTCTTTATGTAAATCTTTTGTTTAATTTGCTAAAATTTTACATCAAAGCTCATGATGATATTTTCTATGATCTTCCGTTTTTGTCTGGTGTGTTGCTAATACTAAAGTCATAAAGTAATTGGGAATGATTTCTTTTTCTTGAAAACGAAAATGGAATCAAAAATTCTTTTTAAATTTCTTAAAAAGTCTGTATAGAATTAGGTTTTTTTTAATGTTTAATTTCTGTTAGTGAAAATTGCTTAGCGGCAGTCATATGGGTGTAGAACCCCTTGTGGGAGGGTTTGTAGTTACAGATTTTCTTTGATACATGTTTCCTTCTCTTTTAGTGAGCTTTGTCAATTCCTGTATTTTAAGAAATCCAGCTGGGGAGAATAAGTGCTTGCCTGGCAAGCACAAGTTCCTGAGTTCAATCCCTAGTACCACAAAAAAAAAAAAAAGAAAGAAAGAAGGAAATCCACTTTTCTAAGTAGTCAAATTTATAGACATACATTTTTTCACAGCATTCTTTTATATTCATTATATGTAGGATCTATACCTGTGATAGCATCCTCATTCCTAACACCAGTACTTGATTTTTCTTCTTTTATTCCTTGGACTAGATGGAAGTTTATTGATTTCCACTTGGACTAGGTGGAAGTTTATTGATCTTCAAAAAAATAAGCATTTGGTTTCATTCATTTTTTTCTTTGGTTTATCTGCTTGATTCTTGTGCTTTCAACATTTTTCATTTTTCTTCTTCTATCAAGCTTAATTTGTTCTGTTTGTATTTCCCTAAAGTGGAAAACATGGACAGTAACTTTGATAGCTTTTTTCTTTTGTAATGTAAGAATGTCACTAAACATAAATTTCGGTGTATTTTTTAAAGCAGCATCACATGAAGTTTTGCTTATTGTGTTTTGATTTGATTTGTTTTTTTTTTTTTATTTTCTTTAATTTGTTTTATTTTTTGTTTGTTTGTTTTGCGGAACCAGGGATTGAACTCAGGCTCTTATGCTTGCCAGGGAAGTGCTTATTCTACTGAGCCATCTCGCTGGCCCCATTAGTACATGTTGGCAGCACATAATAATTTATTTCTTGCATTGATCTGGCACGCGTACATAATGCACCTTAATTCCTTTGTCATTCTCTAATCCTCCTTGCTCCCCTTTTCCCCATGTCTTGATCTACTTCCCATATCCTTCAGATTGTTCTTACATTTTGGGCTTCTCCTGGAGGAGAACTTGTGCGGCATTTAAGCTTCTGTATCTGACGTATTTCACTTAACACATTATGGTCTCAAGATGCATCCTTTTCCTACAGATGACCCAAGTTTACCTTTTTCAGTGAGAGTATTATTCCATTGTGCATTAACATCACATTTCCTTTATTCATTCATCTGTTGATGGACATATAGGGAGTTTCCAAGATTTAGTTCTTATGAATTATGCTGTTATAAACAGATATACATACATGACTCTATTATATCTGTAACTCTTTGAGGAAGATATCTAGAATGGAAATAGCTAGATCAAGTAAACTTTCTAGTTTTAGTTTTTTTTGGAGACTCTCCATACTAATTTCAACAGTAAAGGTATTTGTTTACACTTCTATGAGCACTATAAAAGATTTACCTTTTCCCTTTTTTTGATTTCTTTTTTACTGACAAGTTATTCAGAAATGTTTAGTTTCTAGTTTAATAGAAATTTTCCAAATATCTTTCTGTCATTAATTTCTAATTAAATTGCTTTGTGATTAAAGATAGCCTTTGTATGCTTTTGTCTTTCTAATTTTATTAAAGTTGGTTTATGCTTAGAATATAAGCTGTCATGCTAAATACACCATATGTACTTAGAAAAGATTTATTTTCTACTATTGTTGGGAGAAGCATTCTATAAATGTCAATTAGGTCAAATTGGTTGATAGTGTTATTTAAATTTCTATATCCTTACTAGTTTTTTGTCTGTGTTTTAACAATTATTGAAGAATAGTTACTGAAATTTTCATTATTGCAGATTTGTCAACTTTACCTTTTCATTTTATTAGTGATGATGTATATATATTTTTCTATTATTCAATGCATCAGTGTTTTGGATTATGTTTTATTGATGCATTTTCTTTGTTATTATGAAATTAGCTTTTACCAAAATATTATGTAATTATTTTTTAATTGTGAAATATAGTTTTCTTCTGACTGGTGTTAGCATGGTATTTTGTTTTAGCCTATTTATGAGTTCATATTACAGCCAGTACGTAGTAGATAGTCTGGTCTTATTTTTTTAATCTACTTTGATTATCTCTATTTTGTAATCAGAAACTTTAGATCATTCACTTTTAATATGATTATCAGTATGAGTGAGGTAAAGTCAATCTTAATAATTTATTTATCTAATCTGTTACTTATTTCAACTTTTTTCTATTTCTCTGTTGTCATTTGGATTGAGCGTCTTTTCATTGCCTTTTATCTCCTCTATGTATATGTAAGCCATACTTGTATCCTATATATTGTTTGCTATTAAATATTTAAATCTACATGTTGTATAAACACAAAATAAATCTATATTTTCTTTTTGTCCATCATCTTTAAAAATTTTAATAAGTATAAAAATATTTTGTAAACCTCAAATTTATTGTTTCTGAAGCTCTATTCCTTTGTATGGATCAAGCTTTAAATCTTATACCCACAGCCTAAAAGACTTCCTTTTTAATATTTTAATATAGATCTGTTGGTGGTATATTCTTTCAGGTTAGTAGGTATGAACAAATCATTTTTGAAAGATATTTTCACAGGCTAAAGAACCTAGGTTTGTAAACTATTTTTCTTTCTGCTCTTTAAAAAGATGCTACCTAGATGTTATACTCTGGCTTGTAGTGTTGCCAAAAAAAAAAAAAAAGGATATGTTTTATCTTTTATCCCCCAAATTTATTATGGTTTTTTTTTTATTGTAGGATGTTTTTACACATTTGTCTTAATCACTGGCTTTAAATAGTTTTATTGTGATGAGCTTTTGTGTACTTTTATGATTCTTGTTCCATGTATTATTTAGTTTCTCATTAGTGTAGTTTCTACCAAATATAAATAAATGACTATTTTTACTTATTTATCTGGCTCTACCTTACTTCTTCAGAGAATTTAACCAGAAATATCTTAGGCCGCTTGAAGTTGTCCACAGAACTTTTATGTTTTGCTCCTTTGTTGCTAGTATTGTTCTTCCTTGTGTTTCATCCTGCATAGTTTCTATTACTGTCCTTAAAGTTCACTAATTTTTAAATAAATTATCTCATTTGTATTTAAATTCATGCAGTGTATTTAATCTTAAATGTTGTCCTGCTTATCTCTGTAAGTTCACTATGAAGTTTTTCAGTCTTTCATTTCTCCAATATACTTTCTTCTACCTTCATAAACATATGGAACATAGTTTAACATACTTATTAATTCTGTCATCTGTGGCACTTGTATTTTTGTTTTATCTGTTTATCATCAGTTGCATTTTTCTGCTTTCCATTTGTTTCACTATTGCTATAACAAATAACCACTCACTTAGTGGCTTAAAACAATACAGATTTATGATTTTATGGCTCAGTTGGTTACAAGTCTACACAGATCTCGCGGTGTAAAATCAAAGTGCTAACAAGGCAGTATTCCTTTCTGGAGGCCTCAGGAAAATCTATTCCTTTGCCTTCACACTTTCTGAGATTTTCTGTGTTCCTTGGCCCTCCCATCTTTAAAGTACTAGTGTTGGTTTAAATCTTTCTCACATCATAGTCCTTAAGGATTCTCTTCTCATGATTTAATGGGTCCCCTGGAATGATCCAGAAGAAGTTATCAGGTCAGATGATCATCAGTCTTCATGCCATATGTAGCCTGATTCTCTTTGGCATACAAAATGAGATATTTAAAGGTATGAGAATTAGCCTGGTAATTTCTCATTGGTTATCAGATATTGTGAATTTCATCTTGTTAGATGTTGGATATTTTTTTATCCCTGTTAATATCCTTCAGTTCTGTTCAATGACATATTACATTTCTTTTTGAGGCTTGCTTTGAAGCTTTATTATAAAAGATCAGGTGGCTAATTTTGCACTACAACTTAAGCAATACCACTTTATACAGTCTACTCAACACCGCATGAATTATGAGGCTTTTCTCTCCTGTGCAAGCACAAAATCCTCCTAATCTTTTGAGGATCCTTATGAACTGTATTAACCAATCCTTTTGCATGTTTCCTTCTCCAGCCTTGTGTAGTTTCTTCTCATACATTTACTCATCAGTTCCCAAGAGTTGGGGTGGGTCCACTTGATGTATGGGGAGGGTGTGTATTTCTCTTCTCTGGGGCACCATGCTCTCTGCACCCTGGTTGCCTTAATTCCCAGACTGTTCACTGTGTCACCTCTTCCAGAGTTCCTTCTCCTTGTTCATTAGCCAGGAAATGCTCTTGACAGTAAGCTGCAGCAGTGCTAGGACTCCCTTTGTTTGTCCCCCTTCTCTCAGGAATCATTATCTTACATTGCCTGGTCTTCAGTATCTGAAACCATGTTTCATGTATTTTATTTAGCTGTTTAGTTTTTTCACATGGGAATGAATATCTAGTCAGATTTATTTCTCTTTGCCAGAAGTAAAAATCAAACATTTATTATTTTCCACATATTTTATTTTGATAAGAGCAGTAATTATACATAAATATTTAACAACTGATAGGTCTTGGGCACTGACCAAACAGAACAGATGCTGGCCTAAAATAGTGATATGACCACACTGGTGTTTGCCAGGTAAAGATCAGCTCGATCTTGAGTAGTGTCCAACCTCATGATACATCACAATTTGGGATTTGGTCATCAGCAGTACAAGTGAGACCAAAAAGCCCTGCAGTAGGACTGACCTAGATTTGAGTTCTGATTCTTTCCCTTCTAGTTAGCAGTTGACTTGAGTTTTCTCCCTTCTGTAATCTCCATGCATCACTGTTATGAAGGTTAGAGGGCAAAAGATACATGCAAGTTCCTGACACTTAGAATCATCAATAGAAATATTTCTCCTTACCTTCTTTCTTTTCTCCCCCTGGAGTCCCCAAGGCCAGTCACAGTGGTCTGCTGATGGCACAATTTTCTCGGAGGGCAGTTCATCCCCAAAATACAAGGGACCATACCCAGGAACAAGGTTAGTGGGAAAAAGAGCATCCAAAAGGAACATACATGTGAAATAGGGAGACATGGGTGGTGGGCCTGGGCAGAGCTGGCCATCTGCTAAGGGGGTATGAAGTCTGTCCAGGAGGGAGTTGGCATCCATAGCTACAGCAGAGGCCAGACACAAGGCCTGCCCAGCAGGTGTGGGATTCAGCTAGACGGCAGAGCCTGATCCAGGTCCTCCTGACTCCCCTTTCTCTGCCTTGGAGAATAACAGAGTACAGGACTGGCCTGGCCACACCATGAGACAGTGTCAGGAGCACTGTATGAGGGGAGCCCCATGGATTTGATTTCTCTGGCACCAAACTCTGGGATTAGACATAGAGCTTTCTTCTCATATGCTATGACCACCATGTCACTCTGGATGCAGTGTCAGCTTTTGTTCTAAGGTATTTTTCAATAAGTTAAGGTGCATTTTAATTTCTCATGTTTATTTTCTCTGAAAATTTCTGTCTTTCTCAATGCATGAAGCACATGCACTTGTCTTAAGCTTCTTGTGTTCCTAGAACCCAGCCTACCTGAACACAGGTGCCTGCTGTGACTAACACATATGTCACAGGATTCTTTTTTAAGACATCAGGAAAAGACTTGGAACAGATAATTCCCTGGGATGAATCCCCCAACACACCTTTGATCCATCATCCTAATTTATTCACTTCTGCTTCAGTTTAACTTATCTTTGTTTAACAAAAACTTGATGCTGAAATGATCCACTTCCCTGTGCCTCTGGCCCATCATTCTGACAGAAGGATATTAAATACTTATAATATGGTTTTAGATTCTTTGGATTAAGAAAAAAAAGTGAAGAGCTGTTTTTGTTACAGTCAAGAAAACATAATTGAACATGGGCATGAATGCCCAAGCTAACATTTCTATTCTGGCTTTTCTGGCAAATGGAAATTCCCTGCTCAGTTGCAACAAACAGATATAGATTAGCAAGGCCTTGTTCTCTTTCTCTACAACAAATCTCCCCTTTATAACCTCAGCCCTGCACACCATGGACACATCTGATAGGGACTCAGCCTGAAGAAGGCCCTGCTGATCCAGAATGCCCCTGTGTTAAAAGGAGGAAAAAAGGTAAGGAACAAAGAAAGATAAATAACAAAGCTTTCAACAGCCCTCTGCCCCAAAAGCCATTGATAAAAGCTGTGACAGTGGCTGGTTTTGAAGTGTGGCTTCAGCCCAAAGGACTGCTGCTCTTTGACTTGGGTGTGTATTCACAGAGTGCATTGTGCTTGGGTTTGGGGACACAATGGCTTAGCAAGATAGATGCTGTCACTAAGGTTACAGCCACTTATAATTCAGGGTGTGATCAGTCTCTTCTTGGCAATGGCATGGGAATTGGGTTTGCCTCCCTAATTATACTGTTCTTTCCTAGTGTGGGTGGCTCTGTGACTGTGTCAAAGTCACTGTGGTCAGGGAGCACCTTAGGCCAGAGACCCTGACTTGCCTCTGTGCCCTAGTATCTAAAGCATTTGCCTCACAACAGTGTAGGTGACATAAATATTTAATGAGCAAATATCTCAGAGCAAGCAAGATCAATAAAGAAAACTGGCCCTTAGTTTTTCCGGTTGCAAAACTTACTGGCAAAAACTGACATGGAGAATGGCCCAGCATTGCTGAGAACCATGAGAATGAAAGCATCTCACGCACTTACACACACCCTCCCTCCCTCCCACCTGTCATACTTCCATATGGGCTTTAAAGTGCAGTAAAATACCTAATAATATATTGAATTCTCTTTCTGCTTAAGAGAGCCACTTAGCCCCACTATAGGACTCTAGAGGACACTGAAATAGAAAAAAAATTCTAACTAATTTACATTTGTGTATTGATTACTTGTTTGTAAGTTGCTAGTGCATTAATATCTATTATATGGTCTGGCACTTCTTAACAAATGCTGTCAAGTCAACAGGTCAGGTTTCAGCCACATATCAGCACTAGGAAGTCTAAGGTGGAACTACAGAGATAGCTCAACAGTCCCTGCCTGGCAAGCACAAGGACCTGAGTTTGATTCTTAATACCACATGCCGTGCCAGCCCCCCAGAACCCATGTGGGCCACCGGGCGTGGTGACACATGCCTGTAGTCCCAACACTAGGGAGGTTAAGACAGAGTGCAAGCTGTGTAGAGAGACCCTGTACCAAAGAAAAGGAAGGAAAAAAGGGAGGAAGGAAGGGAC
>PVKA01010354.1:0-57553 GCA_004027165.1 Ctenomys sociabilis
GAGTCACGGCCAATGCTTGACCAGAATGCTCTCTGTGAGAGCCTGAGAAAAAGTTTTCTCTTCATGTGACTCTCCCCAGGCACACTATAGAACTTCAATCTCTTTCCTCTGTGGCTCCACAATCTCCTTGCTCAGAAAATTTGGAGCTCACCTGAGTCCCATGATATTGCAGTACAGGTTCTCCTATGCCCTGAGTCTTGGCCCGTTTCATCATGGCCAATTCAAGGAAATGATCCAGTATGATGGGACTCATGCAATTTCATTCTTTTGGGACTTTCAATGCTTTAACATTTTAAAAATTGTTTTCATAATTCAGGAAAATATAATCATTAAAAATACATAAACACTTATGGGAACATATGTTATTTCTTTTTACCTTTATCCCATTATAGATTTAGAAGGTAATAGCTACATTCCAAAAGTTGGGTGCTTGGTTATCACAACACTTTTTTATTTTGGCATGAATTTTGTTTTTAAAACTATTATACTTTCTGGGACAAAAATAGTGCCAATCCTGACACCAGGGACATTCATTCTTTTGACTGGGCTGCTTTGGGTGTGCCCAGGCAGTCTAATGAGAATCTGCAGGCTAGAAGTATATGGAGGCACCAGTGGATTGTGTGATATCCGGGAAACCAATCTCTTCAACAACTGAATCAATATTTCAAAGGCTTTAGTAGATCCTGAACATGTACTTCTTAAGGTGAATTAGCTAGAAACCAACAACTTTATTTGTATCATACATTCGCTTTCATATACCATTTTTACCCAAAGTAAGGGACCATATTCTTTCTCATTCAGGATAAACATCTATTATTTCCTTCCCTCCCTCATTAATTTGAGAAAGAGTAAGTTGGGTTTAAGACAGAAATTTATCACTGGGTGAAAAGAAAGAAAGAAAGAGGGGAAGGGAATAACTTGGGGACTGGGAGATCTAGGAGTGGAAGAGGAAACCACTTGAAGATTTAAAGACTTATGTTTTAAATCTTCTTATAATAGAATTAAAGAATTTTTTGGGTAGAAATAATGTCTTAAGTCGTATGACAACTGTAACTGCATAGGACACTTTGATTTTTAAAAGCAATTACAAAAATATTATATCTACATATTTTGTAAAGTTAGGAGATATTTACAATATAGAAGGAAATATGAATAAATTATCCTTACTCTTACTACCTAGAGATAACCACTGCCAAACAGTTTAGTAACTTCTATCCAGTCTTACTGTATGTATTTGTTATCATACATCATTTATGCTTCTTTATCTTTTATTTGCTATTACATCTTAAGCATTTTCTTGTATCTTTAAAATCACTAACATAGAAAAAATCACTAACATAGATCATTTATACTAACTTTAATATTATGTGATAGTGCTTTGCCAAGTCTCTTATTGTTGGACATGACATGAAGTTTACTTTCAATTATTGCCATTATAATAATCCAGTAATATATATTTGCACACAATTAATTGGACTATTTAATGTCTATTGGCTTAGGCCAGCTATATTTCTAAAAGTAGAAATGACTTTTTTAATTATTGAAGAGTATATAAATTATTAGTATTGTTTTCTTTCTTTTTTAGGTATGATTAAATACCATCTCCTACTTAATTGTATATGTTCTCTTTTGATCTCCCTGGTAACTTAGCATCTATGAGAAATACCAATAATAATTAGGAAAAGGTATTAGGAAAATCCTCATAGTAAATATTTCAAACAGAAATTTTCCTGGAGAAATCAAATGCGGCAATGTATTTTTTTTTTTTTTTCTTTAGAGAGGGTCTGGGTTCTTGAGACTTTATGTATTTTTCCTAACACTTTTCTTCTTTTGTTTTTTTTTTCTTCTGTATTTGGGACAGGGTCTACAGGGTCTCACTACATAGACTGAACTCATAGTAATTCTCCTGTTTTCAGCCTCCCAAGTGCTGGGATTACAGGTGTGCACCTGTGGGTCGGCTGGCATGGCATGCTAGGGATCAATCCCTGGCCGCTGTACTCTGCCTAAGCAGGCACTTTCGTCTGCTGAGCTATTAGACCGGCCCTTCTAACACTTTTCTAACACCTTTTTTATATTTGCATTTTTGCATGTGGCTAGTAGAATATCCAGGAGAAATACAGTCCCTTTTGTATTTCAGCTCTTCAGACTGATCTGAGTTACAGTTAAGCCTGGTGCTCTGGATAGGCTGAAGTTTTGCATGTGGCTATACTTCCTTTTCTTCCCAATTTTAGCTAAACTGGTTTGTTTCAAAAAGTGATGGTGTAGACAGTCCAGCAGCCTTTCTTTCAAGCTGAAGTTTCTTGTTCTGTGGGTAACCACCCCAAGGGTTCCCGAGGAGCCTCTGCTTCCACTGGTCACAGGAAGCTGCACCCCTTAGAACAGAAGGGAACACAGAAGGGGCTTCTCCACAGCCACTCGTGGCCAAGTACAAAGTGGTCAAACGTGAGTTAGATGCCTCTCTAGGACCACCAGGTGTGGGTTCCATGTTCTTCACACCTTCTCAGTTCCTCCAAGTTATCAATAGGAATATTTTTGCAGTGCTTTCTTGCATCAGACAATTGTGCTAAACTCTTGACAAATATATATCTATCTATAAATCCTTGTAACAAACTTATAAAGAGAGTACCACTATTTTCTTTTTCTTTTTGGTACTAGAGATTGAGCTCATGATATTGTGCTGAACAGGCAGGCCCTTATGCCACTGAGCCATCTCCCCAGATCCTAGGAGTGCTACTATTATTTCTATTTGACAGATGAAGAAACTGAGACCAAAGGATCCTAGAGCTCAGACCCCAAGACCCATAAAGCCAGTGTGCTGTGCAGCCCAAGGCCATATTCTCCTTTTACTTCTACTTTTCAGCAGAGGCAGGTGGAGCCTGAAGGTACCTAATGATAAGCTGAACTGGCCAAAGACCCACAGGTCAAAAGCTCCTCTTCATCTTCAAGAAGGGCTGGTGAGGACAGACCAGCGAGAAAATGGCAGAGCAGGGCTCCTCTTGTTTCCTTCCTGAGTCTTCTTTTTCCTTCCAGAAACTTCTCTGCCCCTCTCCCTGCCTCACCCACTCCAAGAGCTTGCACTCCGACGTTAGATTGCTCAGAGTGCTTGCTTCAGCAGCCTGTGGCTGCATCTCCTGACAAAGCTCTTTGCATTCTAACAGCCCCTGGGAGATGGAAGGGAACACTACCTCTTTCATGTTCTCAGAGCTACCCCTGCCCGCAATAGCAGGAAGGGGTCTCTATCATAGGCCAGGACCTATGAGACAGAACTGCTGCCTCAGCCTTCAGTCATTTGCAGAGCCAAACTCCTTCAGACACCACTGTATGGCCACAGGAAAAGTTCTAGATCAGGTTCAGCTGACATTATGCGAGTGCCTCCCATGGACCAGGTGGTTGTGTAGAGACAAAGGAGAACACACCAGAATAAGAAGCATGAGTCCCTGCCCTTAAGAAACCCACAGGGCGTCAGGACAATGTCACCAGGAAAACTACCAGCATTGCAACTCTATCATCTGTAATGGTAACTGCTACAATTGTAATAACTTATTTCTCAGACTTGAAACAGCTTTCTGCTTCATCCCTAACTCCTAAGCTATTCTGCTTCTTGGCTACCATCATCTTTGTGGCATGATGCTGCTTGTGCATTTTCTTGCTTAAGACCATCCATGCTGCCCACATAAAACCCTGTTTTGTTGGCATGTTGTGGAAGTCCCTTTGTGACCTGATGCCTGCCCACCCATCCTGCTTCGGCACTCTGCCTCATGTAGCCCCCATATAGCTGCTCCACATTGTCTTCCGTCTTGTCCACCAGGAAGCCCTCTCTGACCCCAAGCCTGGCTCTTTTTGGCTGCTTCAGGGTCCTCTTCTTAGTTCCACCAGTACGTCTCATTCTCTTAGTCTCCTCCACCTACTTGTGTGCTTTTGAGGACCTAAATTTGCCTGTTGCAGTATCTGGCTAATAAGAAGTGTTTAATACATGTTTTAAGGAATGAAAGAGGGAAGGAAAAACCTCCAAATGATTCTTGAACTGTACAGAAGGATCTACTGCTCCGGCTTACTCTATTCAGCAACCTTTAGGTATCCACATGGCAGAAGTACCCAGTGCCCATGGCAGGAGTGAGCAGCTGTCCCCAGGTCTTGTGCCACTAACAGAAGGAGATCACCATTATTTGTACTTTTGCTCTTCAAAGAAGCATTTGTTCTACTCGTGAAGACCTTATTGGGTTTTCATGGCTCAGGGAATGTGATTAATAAATTATCACAGATAATTCAATGGGGGAGAGACAGTGCCCTGTGTGACCCGGTCAAGAGTGACCCACAGCCTCACACCTGTCCTGTTAGGGCTCCAGCACATAGTGAGGATGGCCACACAGGAGGGATTGGCCCAAACAATGTGAGGCTCAAGTCCACAAAGCTTTACAGAGGACTTGCTGAGAACTGGCTTGGGATTTAAGGATTTTCAGAGTCTCAAAGCAAAGTATTAGTTTGTCTCTCTCAGCCAAGTGCAGGAATACTGTCTGCATCTCAATTCTCACAGTCCCTACTCAGGCCCAGTGTCTGGCCAGTTGACTTCTTCTGGGAGGCCTTGGGCCTGGATCCCTGCTGTCCTGACTACCTTCCAAGAGAAAGCCTCTATCAGAAAACCAACTCACAACCACCACTGGTTTCAGCCCCACCCTTGTTGAGTCCACTAACCTCTGATGTGTTTCTGTGGGAAATGAGAAGATTAAAATGTGAATACACTTGTAACTGACCTCTACCTGGTCATGTCACTCCCTGAAGCCACACCTAAGAATCCCTGGCCTTCAGAAGCCACCAATTGTGGACCATGCCAGCATTGGTCATATCTATAAAAGAAAAGATAATAATTCAGAGTAACTTTTTCTTTGGAACTTGGATAAAATTTTTCATCTATTATTTCCTTATGTACCTTATTCCCCCTATTCATTAATTCTATCTATCTGTGTCTCCTTCTATCTGTGTCTCTGCCTCTCTCTCTTTGTCTCTCTCAGAGAAAATGAGATGTACCTTTTATGTACTTTCTTTGTTTCCCGTTGTGAGAGCTTTGTTCATGCTGATCTACCTGCCTAGGACTTACTTAGACCCAATTCAACCTTCAAAATCAATTCAAGTTTTTTCTTTCATGTGCTTATAATATGCCCTTTCTCCAAACCCATTCCTAGCACTCACTGTACCCCTGTATGTCAAAGTGCCTTTCTCCACTGCCTTCTAAGATCCCTGGAGAAACAGGGCATCATTTTTGGCCCAGTTTCAGTAGGCATTGACCAAGCCCAACACTTTTTTTGGAGCTTTGCTTTACCGCAGAACCTGTGCTGATTCCTCCTCCTTTCAACTCCCCTTGCACACAGTCAGTCCCCCTGTGCAGCTCAATGCTACACCATGCTTCAGTTGGTCCTTGTTCAGTCAGTGTTGCTTTCACAGTGGGACTCCCAAGGCTACAGCCCATGTCTTATGTCCCTTCTGCTACTAGACGGTGCCTGGAAGTGCTGTGTGGAGAGAGACAATAAAGGAAAGTCGATATGGAGGTTATTTGTATTCTTAGTCCTAACAAACTGATCATGAACTACAGAAAAAGAGGGGTTTGAGGAATGATGTGGCCCCAGATTTTCTTAGGAGTGCTACTGTGCTGCTCAGACCTGATGAGTTTGGGTTTCTGTTATAAGCTCCCAGTGACTGAGGACCTTCTGGACAATAGACCCTTTTCTGAACACATTACATACATTAGCCTGCTAGAGTTTCATGAGACCACTGCAGGCTTATCCTCTTGTCTGCATTCTGTGTGTGAGGGTGTTGAAGTGAGGTTGGGTCTGGTGCCTTACCCAGGTCAGCCAGCTGTTCAGAGAAGAACCAGGAGTGCAGCCCAGCTTGGCAAAGATCCACAGCCTGTATCTTTTGCGAACACCACAGGAAGTTCAGCACTCTCAGGGCGTCCTTCCTTGTGGTCCTCAGCTACAGCCATGGTGCTTGCTGGTGTCACCCCTCTGGGTCAGGGAACTTGGAGGAAGCTATGCTGGACTGCGCTCTCCAGGGTGACCAAATGGCTATGGATCAGTCTGGATGCCAAGCTCATCTTGGAGCTAAAGAAAACCCAGAGGCACCTGAAACAATCTGGTTTACCCAGAGTAGGGGAGGGTGGGTGACCTAGGGCCAGCGAGGAGGCCCCCAAGGGTCAGTACTAATTGGAGCAGATTCACCAGGGGTACACAGCCCAGACTGTTCCCAAGGAGTTCAGCTGGAACCAGATTGCCTCAGGAATGTGAGTGCAGCAAACAACTACTTGATTGTTTGAGCCCCTACACTTGGTACTGGGTGCTGCTTCCCAGCTAAATGTAGGCCAAAGGGATTTCTGAAAACTATTTGCAAAGCTGAGCGCAACACTTCCTTCATTTGCATTTAAAGAATAAACTCAGCCTTGAAACCGGCATTGGGCAAGCCCTTCCTGAAAACTGAGAAAGAGTGTAATGGGCTAGCTCTCTGTTCCTCTCTCCCCCCATATTTTGTTCTTGTAGCATTCTCTTTCCATTAAAATCTAGCTCAAGGTCTTGAATGATGAACTTCAGCCTTTCTTCTTCTAGGGTGAAAATGTCCCTTTATTGGGGGACTTGCAAGAAACACCGGCACCTCTCTGTGGCATTGCTATTCACCTTAGGCTTTAATCTGCAGGGTCTACAGTACATGCTCAGAATCACCCTCAATCCATGCCTGTCATTTACTAATTACACTGAGGACAGCTCCTCAGGTTCCCTCTTGAAATCACAGGAAAAGGTTCATATCAGAAATCCTCCTGCCCAGCCCCCTACTCCCAGGCCACGTACACCACAGATTTCGTCAAGTCGGCGTCTGGGGCCACATTTACTGGCTTTTGAGAAGTGACTGCTTCCTTGTCAATTAGTCCTCTCCCTGGAGTAAGACCCAAGCTAAGGAATGATAATGACATGAGAATAGGCTATAGAAACATGGCAAATGTTGCCCATCTTAAGATGCCCATGTTTCCAAAGTCAAACTCCTGGTATGAGCGCCACCACATGGCATTCTAGGCTTCACTGATTTCCCCTAAGGGAAAAATATATATGCATATAGATTAAGTTAATACCTACTAATTAAGGTGTCTATGTGAATTTTCAAGAGGGCTCCTGTCTTTTTTCTCCCTCTCTTTCCTTGTTCCTCAAAGACGATGTCACTGTTTTGATTCTAACTGTGGGAAATATGTCCAAAGTGGGCAATACAAAGCCAACATGTGGCTTACAAAACCAGCCTTACTTATAAATTGAATGGTAGGGACAGTTTTCACATAAATATGCTCTGTTTTCCTCCAAACTTAAACATTTTCCTTTCTTTTGAAAGTTTACATTCCTCATCTTCCTGGGGTGGAATGTTTTCAGAAAGCAGTAGGTAGAGTCTTCCCTTCGATGCTATTTAGTTAGATGACTACACAAAATTGTTACAGTTCACTGATTTGAATGTCATTCTTGAGTTGTGCTTGTTTAGTGGTACCTTTTATAAAAACTGTGAGTCTGTTGGAATAAGTAGAAATAAAAACAAACCTGTCACTTGTAATCAGATTACTTAGAAGACATAGGACATGTTGCATAATGTTTGAAATTTTAAATTTTGTTGTCAGAAACACACACACACACAAACACAAACACACACACTTTGTGATTGATTCATTTGGGTTTCATTTTAAATAATGTGGATCTCTGAGCCATTTCTACCAAAATGTAAAATATGGAATTTGGCCATTCAGTTTTCTTCAGCCTTTCAAGGAGGAAGGCCAGATAAGCTTTGCTTGTTCCTGTCAGTGATAATATTCATCAGTGAGGCCTAAATCTAATTCTGTAGGCCTGCTCCTGCTTTGTTGTACTGTCATTTCTGAACCTCAATCTCCCCTCCCTCCTCTCTCTCTCTCTCTCTCTCTGTCTCTCTGTGTCTCTGTCTCTGTGTGTGTGCCTCTCTCTCAGCAAAAAGTTTCCTAAGAGCCTAACTTCCAGCCAAGCGCCAGCTCCCCCATCCCGTTTGTCCTGCTCCCCCGCAGCACTCGTCCTCCGTGCTCAGGCAGAGGTGAGGCGCATTCTCAGGGCCCAGCCCTCCGGACACCCTCAATGATGACCTCATTAGAGTCACAGATGTTTGCTGCACTTTGGAAGATGTGGAAAAAGCAGAGCAGTAAACTAGGCCAGCTTGCAGTAAGGCTGTTACCCACAATTCAAGATAAAATGCTGGATGGTTCCCACTAGGTTCTGGTCGGCTAGGAAACGGCAACTTATTAATCTTGTGTCAGAGAGCCAGCTGCAGCCGTGGCAGTTACCATATTTCACCACCAACTCCGTGTCTGGACAGCCATTGTCTTTTTTTTTTTTTTCCTTAATGAAAAAACCCTACAAATCAGCTGCTTTCTCTCTCCCCTTTCCATCTCCTCTCCTCTAACTTAGCAAAGCCCCCCACTTGTCCTTTTGGAGAAGTGGCAAGGCCGCCCCGGTAGAGTTGGGGCGCAGCGTCGATCCCGTGGTTGGTTTACTAATTCAGAGAGACTGCTTACTTTCCAACTTTAATGATATTCCCTCAGCATATCACTTTGGTTGCCTGGCGACCGGATTTGAGCTAGGCCTCTCATTTGATTCCCACACATCAGACCCTGAAAAGCACTTTTTTCCCCCGTCCCTCAGCTTTTGATTCTTTCTGCTCTGAAACCCTTCCCCCTGCGGTGTCAGTATGGGTGGGCAGCACAGTGGTGGAAGGAGGGCAAGGGTGAAGGGCGGCCTGTAGCGCACTGGTCACACATCAAGGCCTCAAAACAAAGCCTCTGGGAACCCTTCCTGACCAACACAAATTCCCCTCAGAAAAAGCAAATTTGGCTTTCCCTTCAGAGTGTGGGTGTCATTTTAAGACTTTGCTTAGATACTTTATTAAATCTGATGCTTTTCATTGTTTTTGTGCCATTTCTCACAAAAAGACTTCCTATTATCAACAAGTTGCTATAGGAGTAGGCAAACAGATTATGAAGAACTGAAATAATCTGATAAACACTAGGCTGGCTCTCATATTCTCATGGCTTTAAATATTATATATCAGCGTATGAATTATCTGTTTTATTTTTCCTAGAATGTAGTGTTTTTTTCTTCCTACAATGAGAAAATGTTTTATGTTAAAGTGAAAAATCTGTTGCATTACTGGGAAAGGGCATGGAAAATTTGCCTCTTTTTGTCCCTTTTTTTAAAATAGAGATTATTTATCTACCACTGAAAAGGTTCAGCTGAGAAAGTGAACATATTTGTGTAATTTTTATGGTTGGTGCTACTACAAAATACAAAAAAAAGGAAGCAACAGAAACATTTAAAAGGAAGTGTATTTGAATTTTTCTATAGTATTATTTCAATTGTTTAAATTAAATTTTATGCACTATAATCATGTCCTCAAAACACTCATGCGCGCGCACACACACACACACACACACACACACACAAACTGAAGTATTTAACAAGGTATCTTAATGATTAGCATTAGAACATAATCACATGGACATGTGCAGATTTCAAGTATACACATATGTGTTCTATAGATGTATTTAATGGCATGTCCATATGTGTGTATGAACACGTGTTTGCAAATTGTCCTTGAAATATTAAAATCTCCACGTTCGGATCCTCGCTGATGGCCAGCCTATTATAAAATGTAGTTCAAACATCCTCGTTAGAGTTTATTTTCTCTCAGGTCCCTGAAGGATCTGCTCGTGTAGCTCCCATTCTCATGTGCAAATCCTCTATGCATGGATAGAATGGACTCCTAATTCCACACGAGAACTGCAAGTAGGATTCTTAACCTTTACTCTCTTGTTGTTGAACTTATATAAGGCTAACAAAAGTTCTTTCCCCTTTTCTCAGAAATGATTAGGAGTGTGTACAAAGTTAGTGCTTCCCCACCAGCCCCGCTGGTTCCCCCAGGCAAGCTCTCGGCCTCCTTCCGTGTTCTGTGTACAGCGCCCATGATTCTCTCTGCTACCACGGAGTTAGTGGGTGTTTGCCGAGTCAGCGCCATGCTGTATGCTTCCACATACAAACCGTGAGGGTCTTCAGACTAGCACTTGTAATTTTCTTTTTCTTTTTTTCTCAAAATTTCAATCCGTTATCTGCATTTTTACCACTCAGAGGGGCAAAGGAGTTACAAATTCTACTGATTCCATTGTTCTAGATATCTGGTAGTTTTATATTTCAGGCATGCAAAGAACATTCTTATTTTTAAAAATTCCTTATGTGGATATAGACATAGGCATAGATATTCCAGTAGATATTCAATGAATATTGTATGACATATTTCTATGATAAGGGCTATTGAGCAGGTGTCCCACAGCTTTACATTTTTCCTCTGAATACAACGATCATTAGATAAAACTAAGGTGTTGTTGAAAATTAAGTGCAACTACAATAATGCTGATGTTCCGTATGTGGGCTATATTTTATGAGGCAGAAAGAGAAGAGAAAACAAAATTCCATATTTGTGCCTAGAGTCAGGTATCTGAGTTCTCAATGTAGAGTTCATAGAATTAAATAACTGTATAGAATGTCTCAAATATCCTAAACCAACTCTCCCCAAAGTTGAAATCACCAGTAAAGAGTTGTTCTATGTTTCTGTGAATTCATTAAAATGTTGAAAGTTCATATTAGTCAATCAACATAATGACCTTTCCTCAGTTTAGTGCAAAACATAATTACTATTCTGTTTTCCCTTTTCTTCATTTCCTCAGTTTAACTTGAGCTGGACTAGAAATTAAAACAAACAAACAGGGATTTCCATAAGAAAGATTTTCTTGCAATATTCTTAGTCTTGCCCCTATCAAGTTTCTAAAAATCTTGTGATGGAAAGCTGATAATGTGTAGGTGCAGTTCCTTTCCAGTATGCTGACTGACCACTAGGTAGAGAGGCACGTTTGGAGGCTTGCCTGCAGTATTTGGTGCACCTTTCTCCCACTAATAGCAAATCACATAGAGTACAGGGCAGTTCTGAGTTTAGCCCCTCCTCTGTTACAAGTCAGACAGAGAACAAAGGTAAGGAGGGAGTGTTTTACTCCTTTCTATGGAGGACAAAAGAAAAGGAGTTGGAGTTTGGGAAACTAAAGACTTATTGATCTTATTACTGAATGGAAAGCCATCTGAAATTTAGTATTATTTTGTGTTAATTATACTTATGGTGACCAAGTGCACATTATGCAAGATAACTAAGAAGAAATAAAATGTCTCTGACCCATGATGATTGACCACAAAGGGTACTTCATTAGTTAAGAACTCATCAAGATGTTTATTGTTATCATTCATATACACACATAACCTATTTCCTCCATTAAAAATAGTAAATTTGTCACCAGCCCAAATGGTATCTAGCTGTTATTTGCGTGCAATTATTACAAACAATTCCTATAAAGTATGAGATGTGCAATAAAGAAAGGAACAGGGAAATGCAGAAATATGGAGTTGAGTCTCTTCGTCTTCATCATGGGATCTTGAGCCTTAGTTTCCTTCACTGTAAAGTCAGGGAATTGGATCCTGTAGAAAATCCTACGCACTTCTTGCTGTCTGGTCCTTACTGTGTGTTACTAAGAGTTAAAAGGAGGAGAAAACAACAACTCCTATCTGTATGTTATGGGAAACGTGTGCAGGCCTGTGCATATGTGCTTGCATGCATATGTGTGTGTGCGCGTGCGCGTGCGTGTGTGAACTACCTCAGCCTTTCTAACATGAAGCTACCCAAATGAATCTGCACAGTGAACATCTGTATCATTGCAGCTTTAAAAACAAAGTTGCATGATAGAGAAAGAAATAGGAAACAAAATCACTATCCAATGTAGACTCCCAGAAGAAACTGGAAACCTCTCAACAGACTGCTCTTTGTGCATCTAAAAGCTTTTAAAAGTCAAAACGGAGTTTTTTCTGAACATTTCTAGCAGATCTCACTGTTCCTGTTGTTGCATGCACTGAGTTTAAATTCTCAGCACAGATGAACACAGCCTAGCGGAAGTTCTAATCCTCAAAAAGTAGACAAATAACAGGGAAACTCCAACGGCCCCTTAATACAGCTGAGCTCTCAGGCCTCCCCGGGATGCAGGATCCTGACCAGTGCCCGTGTTGGGGCTGCTATTTTGTTTGTCCCCACGAGCCCCACCTCGGCATGCCTATGTGCTGAGGTAAGAATTCCAAATGAGCTTGCTCCGAAGGGTCCAGATTAGCCGGGTTGCTAGGATCTGGCCATTCCAGCCCCCTTTTCCACTTCAGTAGCCTGAGCTTTTGACACTATGAAAAGCACCATTTAAAATTAATTAAAGCTTCTTATTTAATACCAAATCTCATCACTGCTGACTACATCTAATATGTTTTATGTGTGGCTCTAAGTCCCTGTCCCATCATGTGTTGTATGATCCTGCCATGAAGTGGCTGTGAGTCAGAAAACACAGAGGCAGCCTGAGTTTAGCTCTTTGGTGTTTTGTCTGGTGTGTGAGTTAAAGCTCAAAGCTAGGCTTCTCGTCTCCCAGGTCGTGCGGATTTCATTAAATGACAGAATGGTGTTCTCTGGAACCGAAGCCAAGAGACCTGAGTTCTAGGGCTGTTGGGTCACTCGCGCATTGTTAGGATCAGCAAAACGGGGTTGCTTTTTAAGCTTCAGTTTCCTCATCTGTTAAAGAAAGAAACTAGACTTTCATCTCTAGTGTTGCTTTTAGCTGGAAGCCTTTAGGATTCTAAGTGCAAGAGACAAGGTCCTATTACAGGTTGGAACCACCATTTGGGGTGGACGGGGGATCAGATTTGTGTTTAATTATCAGTTTAGTGACTTACTCTGTAGCACTCAGCAAGTGACCTGCCCTTACTCAACCTCAGTTTCACCATTTGTAAAATAGTGTCAATGATAGTACCTGCTTGTAGGGGTCGTTATGAAGATCAAATGAGATAATACGTGCATAGAACAGTGCTTCACTCATATAAAGACATCAGGAAATGGGAGCTGCTGTCGTTATAAGGTGTGTTCAAGGAGTTACTACCATTGCATTTGGATTCATCAGTGCAGGTTCTTGGAAACTCTCCACTCCCAAACACCTGCTATCCACAATATCCTCAAATTAAAGACACTTGTCGTTTAAATGTCCTGTAGATTATTTTCCAGGCTATTACCTTTCAATGACTTACTAATATTTTTTCCAAAACACATCAACTTATCCATCTCATCATTTCAAGGAACAACCTGCGTTCATTAGATTAAATGTTAGTGCTGCTAATAAAGACTCCTTAAGGACTAGGAAGGTGTGGTGAGCACTTGAAAAGAATGTAAGATTATTAGGACTGCAACAAAATGATCACGAGTAGTCTGGTGAAACACAGTCTGATGTTTTATCTGCCTCCAAGATTCTTAATTATTGGTAGAGCCATTTTAAAAGTAGTTTGTTTGTATGGGTAAATTATACTATGTATTTTTTACTACAGCATTGTTTCCCTCTTGCTTACACTTAGGTCTAACAGGAAGGGAAAAATAAACTTAGAGAAGAGTAATGATCATTCTGACTTGTATCCCAGAAGACTTCTGTCTGTGTGAGAAAGAGTTTCCTTTACCAGTTAGTAAATGAAATAAGAAATAGACACCCATATAACACTAATCTCAGTGGACACATAATTTAGCAATTGTATGTTTCTTAAGCCTGAACAAAACATGCTGTATGTATTTGTACCCATGGAAAAAAGCTCTTGACATTTCAATAAATAGGGTGTTTCTTAAAACATTATTGTGTCCTTATATTTTTATCCCGTTTACTCTTTGAAATATAGTTTGTAGAAAAGCATCAAAATAAAAACTCCACAGTTGGGGAGAGATAGATGGACACACCCAGCAAGTAGAGTGCAGACTTCCTTTTACCTGGTGTTGTACCTGGAGCACATGGCAGCCCCACTAGTACAAATGTGAGCAAAGGCAGGAGTCATCCCATGTTTGAAACCCATTGTTTGACTTGTTTAAATTGGAAAATTCTCTGGTTGCAGTACTTTGCTGAACTGTCCTGAGCAAAAATGCTTTTCAGAGCTATTCTATGGAACCGAGGTTTGCATTTTCAGTTACCAATTGACAAGTTAATCAGATTGATGTCTCCATTCTAACAACAACAACAACAACAACAACAACAACAACAAATAGGCAAGTTGCTGCATGTAAGCCTTAGTTTCTTTATCTGTAAAATGGGAAGCATAATAATGATATCTGCCTCAAGAGATTATTGTTCTGTGGCAATGTTTGTAATAGATTTGCAGCGGCTACAATATATGCAGTGTCTGTCATGGAGCAGGTCTTCTGTAAGTGGCATTTCCTAGTCTTGTTATTACTGCAGGGCATTAAAAAAGACTTTAGACATTATTGTGTAAAGTTGGTCAGTTCTGAGCTACCTCCATGAACATTATGGGTAATTTGGCTTAATGGGAAATCATAACAAATCCAGAGCATCATATGATGAGCTCAAAAAACACCAGAATGCTTTTCTCAGTGTAGGAGTGCTCCAAACAGAAGGGGGTTCTTGGAGGAGCAAATAAACCTATTTTCTTGCATAGCACCAGCCTTACCACTTAATAGCCAGCATACAGCTACTTTCAAAAGAAAGCCCTACTGTTCTGGACCTTTTGTTTCCTGGGCATGACTGAGAATCTCTGTGTATGACTGAGATCAACAGCCGGATATCCAGGAGCTGCAGATCAATTACTATTCCCCTCTAATGTTGCTGAGTGCAACTTTGCAAAACGTTCACATGTTTGTGTGGTCCTCTACCTGGGTAAAAGTATTAATTAATCAGCTTGAAAACCAGATAGAAGTGAGTAAGAGAAAGCCACACAGTTACTAGGTAAACTGAATAAAAGCAAAGAAATAAGGGCGTTTATTTCCCCAGTAAGCAACGACAGAATATTAATTAAATTTAAATTGCTTGTGTGTGTGCCCTTCTTTGTGCTTTTTTAATCCAACTTTTATCATAAAATATTTCAGGAAATTCAACTTGAATATTTTAAATGTTTTCACAGACAAAAGATATGCTGTGTTTCTTAATGTGTTGCTCCAAGAATATAATTTATTTGGTACCAGTGCAGACAACAGTAGGCAGGAGATTTAGAAAAATTAAAATGTCTCCACATAAAATATTTTATTGTTAAGTAGGATTTAAACTAAAATTATTAAAAGAAGAGATCTTTATATTTTAAATGAAGCTTTGATGTACCATTCACCTAGCATTGCATAATGCAAATAAAAAACAAACCAAAAATAGAGACTAATTGCTTTTTGCCTTTTTTAGGTTGTTACAAAAATGTTTTCTACCAGCAAGGAATAATCAAGCAACTTAAACTCTTACATCAAGCAAACTGTGGGGGAATATTTCTGTTCTTACCATAAGAATTTATAATAACGTGAAGATAATTACTGATTATAATCGATCTTTGGGCCAGTAATATACAAGTAACTGTATTTCTTGTAGATCTGTGGAGGACAAAACAAATTCACTAATACCCAATATATGTTGGTAAAAAGTTATCTCTCAAATAATCTCAGTCCAGAGATCCAATCCACTACAGATTATCACTAACAAAAGGATCCAAATTGTATCACCAACATTGAATAGACTATAAATGATTAGAGATTTTATAAATAAAAATGTAAAAAAGCTGTTGATTTGCACATGTCTCCAAAGTAATATTGTCCCTAGAAACTACCCGGATGGAAGTGGTAAATCTGTACACGGCTGTACATTTTCAAACATTAATGGTAAAATTAAGATGGTTGTAAGTATAGCCAAGTAACTGTGAGTGAATCCAAAATCAAAGGTTAGCTTTGTATGCAATTGATTAATTTCTAACTTTTCAGGTGATAGGTCTGTTTGCCTTTCCCATGACCAATATAGCATCTCCCCTTTTCTTAAGCCCCATTTTGTACACAGTTTTACTCCAAATAAATCTTTCAAGAGAAAATGTAAGAATGTTTTACTTTCCTGTCAGAATAAAATCAATTTTAATTCCCCCCTACCCTTCCCTTATGCCCCTAAAGACTAGGAACATTAGTCTCTCTTGTTTTCCCAAACAACTCTTTGAAAAACATCAATCCCCTGTAGGCTTTAGGAAGTTTGTTGATCCTATCAGCTTAGGAGTAGTTACATTCACAAGAAGGCCTAGTGCTTGGGATCAGTGCCTCCCTTCTGAGAGCTGAGTGAAGACATCAGACTGGCTGCTTGTGGTTGGTGTATAACTGAAATTAAATAACTAGATATAGGGAACTGATAGGCCAAATGGAATATTATCCTCACGTTGCAAAAAAAAAGAAAAAAAAATCTACTTTGTGCCAAAGTGCAACCACTCTTTTCAATGCTGATTGAAATGCGAGAGTAACTATGGGTTAATGCGAAAGTTTTAGTTTCTGAGAGGAAATCCACCTTCTAGCTTCCAAATCAGCATGTGTAATGA
This sequence comes from Ctenomys sociabilis, assembly GCA_004027165.1. Classification (NCBI taxonomy): domain Eukaryota; kingdom Metazoa; phylum Chordata; class Mammalia; order Rodentia; family Ctenomyidae; genus Ctenomys; species Ctenomys sociabilis. Next base: position 16,479 of record PVKA01010354.1, read on the forward strand.
AGATTCTGAGAAGATTTTCATTCTAAGGATAGGGCTGTAAAAGTCCAATCAGTAACAGTTGAAGGATTTCAGACTTAAAAATTGTTGAAAGATTTCAGATCTGAAAAGAAACTTATTTCCAGTGAAATTGGGTGAAGTCTTCATTGGCTACCCAGAAAAAATCCATCCCCAGAGTTTGGAAAAGGAAGAAGGAAAGGGCTAGCACTGTAAGATAATATCAGCTCTAAACTTATGCAACTATTTCACTGGCATTGAAAGTACAAGAAAAAAAATTCCTTTACTTGACCAAAGGACTGAATCTGAGTTTCTGCTGGTTAATTAGGAAGTCATTACAAATCACTAGTATGGCACAGACAGCTCTAGGGGGAAAGTGCTTAGACCCTAGATAAGCAAGATGAACTTTCATTGCCTTCGTGAAAGTTCTAGAAGAGGACTAATGGAGACCTTGGTCTCTATAGTGGTAAAAACTCTAGCTTTGTTTTCTGACAAATCAACTAGCTCTTTTAATTCCATTAAGATAATGGGTTGTAATAAAGGGCAAAGAGTAGTCAGTAATAATAATAATGATGATGATTATAATAATAATAACCCACCAGGATCTTCTCTAGTGGGCCATCTCCTGTTGAGCTTGAAACTTCCTATACCCTATCCATCCTCATGACCTAACCCTCTAACCCCCCCATAAATCAAAGGTATTTTCTGTTTTACTATTACTCAGACCCCAAAGACTCTTGCTTATATCATATGTAATATTTCCTTATTTAATTACCAATCAGAAAGTCCCTATACTGTAATGTAATAAATGCAAATGAGATTTGTCTCTTGTTTCAATTTGGGGGGAACCAGATATCAAAATTAAAGCAGAAAAGGAAACTTAGTTTTTACAATCCAGGTGAATGTTAACTGAATGTAGGGGGAGATGTTTTACAAAACATAAAATGTGTTGCCAATTAAGGGATCATTACAATTCAATTGCTTTGTTTATTTTCCCTAGGATATAAAACGGAACCCTCAAAAAGCATCTCTCACTTTATGCTCGTTAGTTAACCATGTTTTATTATTAAGTGAAGAAGATAAGGACTAAATGCTTAAATAAGAACAATAGAGAAAAAAACCTGCCTTTCATTGATATCGTTTGGATTTTTGAATTCTTTGAAGGAATTCTAAATTATATGGCAGACCAGATTTTCTTTGAGTGACCTCTGTGTGACATCCAACTCAAAATAAATGGTTTTGGGTATCAGCTCCTTAAACGAACTTGTTTTGCTAAAGAAGAAATCATTAAATAAAATATCAACCAATTTGCCATATCTATGGAGAGTAGACAGTTGCTTATATTCTTTGAAATCTCCATCCCAGCACCCCTCCCCCACAATCCAGTTGTCGGTGTAGATAGAAAAGAAGAGGGGGGAGGGGTTTCTACTTAACTCAAATTAATTCTGTTTAATTCTATATATTTTATCAAAATGTTTAATGTAGAGGTAATAATTTAGTTTAAAGATAGCTGTTGAGACAAATTCGATGTGCTAAAGAAGTTGATACCAAAAATGTTGAATGTCAGTGAAACTTAGCTGAACACCAATAGGATTTGGCCATCTAATGGCGATTAAGTATGCTATAAATTTAAATCTTTGAAATACTTGTTGAGATTTATTCAGGCAGACAAACAAAGATAACAAAAGTCTTTTGTATGTTTGTCAGTCATTTCCACTCCTCTGTTGTTGTAGTGTCAAATAATGTCAGTTATTTAAGGGCAATTACTGTAATTTTAAATTCTCAACAAATTAAACTATAAAGACTAGAAGTCCAAGGAGGACCCTACTCATTTTTCAACTACCTTTTCTACCTACCATTTTGAAAGGTGTTTTAATTGTCTGAATGTTTAGTTAGGAAGAAAAAAAAAACATTTTTTGTCTATTGCTGCTTTTTTAAAGAAAAGCACTAATATTTAGATATTTTTTTTATTTATTGAACTGTGTTTTATTGTAAAATTTTTCTGATGGCATCAGGATTTTTCAATCAGTAAGTGGAATTATTTTTATTAGATTTCATTCATTTGTAAATTGTAGTAGCTATATTTTAGTGCTTTATTATATTCTTAATGAATGTAGTTTAGAGTCCAGAAAAAAATGTTCATGAAGCAATCTAGAGCTCAGGATGAATGAGAAAATGATGCATTTGAGTCATGTCTGATAATGGAATGTTCTTCCAATAAAAATCTTGAAAATGAAATGTAAGTATCATTAATTTGAATGGGATCATTAAAGTAGTTTTATAAAATAATTTAAAGTGAAGCAAGAAAATAATTATCTCTCATCATCTTTAAGCTATGTTGACAAAGTTTAAATGTTACATAATTTAAGAAAAAGGGTTCAATACATTTTATATTTCATGAGATCTTTTTTTAAGATTTATAGTAGCATCTAGAATTTCTTTGCAGTAATAAAGACAATGATCCATTATGTTCTTTTATTACTAATTATTCTGTAAAGATTGTCTGTTCCAAAAGATAATTAGAAAGGGTGAAATTTAATTCCATTAAACAGAACTCAACTGGGACATAATGAAATTTTGCTGTGAAGTTGAAGACTTTGAACCCAAATAAAAAGCTTTTACATAGAACAAATGATATTGTAAAACTCACACCTCATGACACATTTAAGACAGGCTAGGAGAAGGTTTTATTTACTTAGGATGAGTTTTAAGTGTTCAATTAACACAAAAATTTATGAAGTAGGTTTCTTTTCTTTCTTTCTTTCTTTCTTTTTTTTTTTCAAATCATAGCCTTGAGGATGAACAGAGGTACTTTTAGATTCCAGTGTGTTCATTTTCACTTATTCAACAAATAATGCTGCTGGATAACTGCCTCTAGGGAAGATACTGAAAGTAGCAGGGTTAGTAAGGAGGCAGTAATGGCCACAAGACAGTCGGTGGTCTAGTCTTCTTGTGGGGATCAACTGAGTCTATTTCATTTAACAATACCATTTAAAATTCCAACCATAAAATTTGAGCCTGATGCATTTGTATGAATCTCTGGCTTTTACATGGCTAAACAATGTGTTGTTGAAGAGTCTGTCTTCCAGGATTGGCAAACACGTATAGTAATATCTACAATGAAATTCTAGTGGAGCTACAAAAATATTCAGTTGCTTTTCTAAGCTCTTATTATTTTTAATTCACTGATACATTATACTTACTACATCTTCCTTTGCTTTTTGATATGTCTTCCTTCTACACAGGATTCAAGAGGGCCAGTACGATGATAATTGAGTTCTTCATACAAAATACAGCCAGTAGGTAGCACATACTAAGCACTCAATGAGGGAATCGGAGAAAAACCATGACCCAGACTCTTGAGTAGAACTAGCCTTCATAGCCCAGTCAGTGGCCACTCTGACCCACAAGTCAAAGGCTGGAGTGCCAAAGGTTTTCATTTTTCAAAAAGCATATAGTGATTGAAAAACAACAATGCAGTTTGAAATCAGATTTACATGGCTCCGAGGACTTGTTCTTTCCCAATACTGAGTGTCACACCACTGGAGGGGGCTGCAGGCAGTAGAGAAGGAGGGCCCAGTTGTTTTGTGTTGTTGGTGAGCATCACAGGACATTTTCCTTGAATTCTGCATGGAGCAGTGTGGAGGTTTTCAGAAGTGAAGCATTTACAGGAGGGGGATGTACAGTATTCACAGGAGTAAGAACATGAACCAAGAGTAGAAGGCTTTACGGAAGAGGAAACAAGTTTCTAAAACTGTACAGGTACGAGAGATCTTTGAAGTGGCATATCATGTGTGACTTTATAAACTTTCTCTTCAAAAATCCGTTTTTAATGATCAGTTTGGAATGACATTTTATTTCTTCTGTTCTTGAAGTAATTAGAATCTATAGGCCCTAAATATAAAGGTTAATAACTGTATGGTCATCTAAATTTTGGATCAAGGTTATTTGTACTTGAAGGGTCCAGGCCCTAAATGCCTGATCATCTCAGTGATTTCTGAAGAACACACACATTTGAACCCTGAAATAAAGTGAGCCTACCACTATCTATCTGTGGCCCACGTGTATACCAATTCCGCTGTTGTATGTGCTGAACCCATAGACTTATGTACTCTCTTCTTTCTCTCATATTCTTTCTCTTTATATGCTTAACTCCTGACACTGTAAATATCTTGCATTATGTTGCAAATGGAATTAAGGTTGCAGATTAATTAAGTTTGCTAATCAACCAATCTTGTGATAGAGCAAGTTTTCTAAATTATTCCTGTAGGCCCAAATGAATCACAAGGGATCCTATAGGGGAAAGAGAGGTGCAAAAAGAGAAAGAAGTAATAGATTATAACATGAGATTCTCTTGGCCAGACATTGGTGACTTTGGAAATGAAAATCATAAGTCAAAGAATGCCGAGGCCTCTAGAAGTTTAAAAAGGTAGGGTGACCCTGGGAACAGTGGAGAGTGCTCAGGTTAATGGATGAAATATGACTGAGATATGAGGTATTCACATAGCCTCAACTAATCTTCATTTCCAAATATTTATTAATTAATACTTTCAGCATTGCCACAATTCTTTAGTGTTGCTCCCTGTAGGAGGTACAGGCTGGTCCATTCCTTCTTCAAATGTGGGTTGGGTTTAGGGATTCCCTTCTAATAGCTGAGCCTAGGAAGAGAAAGATGCTAACTTTAGAGCTGAGAAATGTGAATTGAGTAGCATTCCCCAAACTGCTTGGCAAGGACTCTTCAAAAGTGTCAAGATCATGGAAATTAAGGAGAGACTAAAACTGTGACAGACTGAAGGAGACTAAAGCAATATAACAATTAAATGCAATGTGATATAATGTACTGGGCTCTGGGCTCTGGAACAGGAAGATAGTATTAGTGAAAAAAAACAGTGAACTCTTTATCAAATCTATGAGTTAATGGTGTTGCACTCAGGTTAATTTTTTTTTTTTTTTTTTTTTTTTTTTTTTTTTTTTTTTTTTTTTTTTTTTTTTTTTTTTTTTTTTTTTTTTTTTTTTTTTTTTTTTTTTTGGCAGAACCAGGGATTGAACTCAGGCCCTTGCACTTGCCAGAGAAGTGCTTATTCTACTAAGCAATCTCCCCAGCCTCTCAGAATAATTTTGATAAAAGTTAATGGAAAACCAGATGAAAAATGTATAGGGATTCATTATGCTACCTTTGTAACTATTTCATATATCTAAAGTTATTTATAAATAAAAAGGGCTGGCTAAATAGCTCAGTGGATTAAAGCACCTGCAAGCAGGCACAGAGCCTGGGAGTTTGATCCCTGGGCCTGACATGTTGGCCCTGCCCCTGGGTCACACTGAGACAGCGGTTGAGACTGAGCGTGGTGGTGTGTGCCTATAATCTCAGCATTTGGGAGGCTGTAAACAGGAGAATCACTATGAGTCTGATCTAGTAGTGAGACCCTGAATACCTGTAGCCCCTCCCCTAAAGTACAGGAAAAAAAGTTTAAACAAACAAACAAACCAGAACTCAAAGACAGAGAACTACATTGAAGAAAACGTTTAATACAGTTGGTAGAAAAAAATGATTGATAGCTTCAATTCAAAGCGCTTTTACGGCTGGACATGCTGGTGCATGCCTGTAATACCAGCACTTGGGAGGCTGAGGCAGGAGAAACACCATGAGTTTGAGGCTATCCTTGACTACACAGAGAATTTGGGGCCTGAACTACATAGTGAGACTCCATCTATCCCCCCGCCCCAGGGGTGAGCTTTTACAAATCCACTGAAAAATGGACATAGAAAAGAAGCAATTTATAGAGAGAAATACAAATGTGAGAATTGTAGAGAGAAATAGAAATAGAGATAATCAAACACTAAGAATCAAAGACACATAAAATAAACTCATGTCTCTTTTTAAATCTGATTATTAATGATTTTAAAATGACAATACTGTCTTTGAGGTTATAAAAATACGTGCTTCTAGAAATTCTTGTTAGGAATATAAATTGATATCATTGTTGATAGTTTACTGACCTATAAGCAAATTTTAAAAATACGTGTCTTTTTAACTTTGTGTGACTGATTTTCCTTTTTAACAATGAGTATGTGTTACCTTTAAAGTTCTGGGGTTTTTTTTTTTTTTTGCAGAATCGGGGATTGAACTCAGACCCTTGCATTTGCCAGGGAAGCGCTTATTCTATAAAATTGGGGTCTTGAGGGCCAACAAGATAGCTCAGAGGACTCAGCTCCTGCTTTGGTAAGCACGGGGACCAAGATTGATCCCTGTTCTCAAATGGTGCACCAGACCCTGACCCCGGGGTGTGCTAAGCCAGCATCAGAGTCCGGGCATGGTGTCACCCACCTGTCATTCCACCTCTGGGGAGGCTGAGAACAGGGAGATCACCACAAGCCTGATCTGCATAGTGAGACTTGGTACCAAATACAAAAAAGGAAAAATTAAATAAAAATTAAACAACTAGGGTTTTAAAAGGGATTTTACTTGAAAATAAATACTTATGCATAACAGAATACCATAAAATAAAAAATTAAGCTGGAGAGTACTTTTAATGGATTACAAAAATGCTCACATTTTATGAAGTAAAAAAGCCTTGGTTGAAAAAAAAGTCACTTGTAACATGATTTATTTTTAGATAAAATATATATTGTACATTTTTTTAAAACTAGAAGCTTATATACCAAAATGTTATTTCTAAGTTGTAAGATTAGACATGGCCTATTCATATTTCATTTTTATCTGTGCTTTCTAAATTTCACATAAGAAACATTTATTGATTTCTGAACTATTCTTCCCCAAATAGGTGAAAAGTGGTATAAGAAAATCACAATAAAAAAATAGAAAATCACAATTAGTGCTGCTTGATGAGTCTTTAATGTCACCAAAGCCACTTACTGTACACCTGCCCCCAGGTGCTACGTGGCTCTCTCTGCATTTCCGATACCTTCCACCACCTGTGTGTTGCAGGCTCTGGGCATCTGTTTTTGAAAAGCTCATCTTTGATCCAGGCCTACCACCATAGGGAGTGGACTCTGAGTTGGTGTTGGTGATGGCTGGGAACAAAAATAAATCTTTTGTTGCAAACGCCACTATTTTTATTGACATTAAGATGACCTTACAGAGATAATGAGCGAGAGATTCACATCAGACTTCAGGGAGTGAGGTGGAAATCCCTCTTTCAGTTTTTGAAAACAGTTTGAGAACTATTGCTCAGTCACTAACTTACAAAAAGAACCACTGATGAAATATAAAGCTGTATCAATTCATCTGAACACAGAGGAACATTATTCCACAAAGGTTCTGAGGACCTGTCCCAGAATTGTGGGGGCATCTGACTTTTGCCCTGGCCTCAGTATCCCTTTAGGCCTAGGTCCCGGAAGCAGGGATTAGTAGAGAAATACTCAGAGGCTGTCCGACACATAAATGTCTAACGAGATCCTGATTGCATCAGGTTGAATCCCCTGTTTTCCTTTGAATTACAACTGGCATTTTCCTTTACCCCTTAAAAATTTTTAACTACTGTGCAAAAGACAGAATTGTAGTCCAAGGTCTTCATTACATAATCTGATTTCTGCCTCGGTATTTGAAAACACTGGTGTTTGAAAACAATGTGTTTACCTTTCTCCTAGACAGTTAAATTGTTCCTGGCAATGACCTACCAGGCAAAACATGCACAAATCCAGGCCCAGAGAGTCTCAAGCAGGTAACAGCCTCTTCGAGGGAATGATGATATTTACATTACACAAATGATGCATACCCTGTTTATTTAGATGGAAAAAGTGAATCAAACCCTTGGAGCACATTGATAGCAAAGGTATGCTTCAGAATCGAGTAGAAATGTCTCATATCAGAAACTGTCCATCTCCACATGAGGATCACTGGTGTCAGGTTTTCTCCCAGAGCCGAGGCTCCTTCTGAGCTTCCCCCTTCAGCCAGGTTGCCCCTGCTTCTAGGAAGCAAGAGGCCTGTGTTTGAACCCTGTCCCCCACTAGCAATGTGACTTGAATATGGGATAAATAAAATAAGTGGGTTGCGAAGATTCTGTGAGGTTTCATGTAACATGCTCTTGGCATGGTGGTTGCTTATCATGGGCCGCGTCACCTTCCGAAAACATGGCTCCTGATATCCGCCCTGAAATATTTAAAAGCAACCAGCCCAGAGATGAAAACAGGATATCGTTTTCTCTATGGCATAAGCAGCAAGCAGCACGAGGCTCTGAACAGTATTGGTGGCACAAGCCTAGGGTTCTAATGATCAAGTTTTGTTTGGCTAGAGATATGGAAAATTCTTAGCGTGATGAATTTTTAACATTGAAATTTGACTTGTCTCTTGTGCTCCACTGCCTTAAATCCATTTTGGAAACAGGCAGAGCATAAATAAATAAACAGTGAACTCTTATTTGGATGTTTGGGTGAAAGCAGGTGGCTAGTGAGAAGACATGGGTCAATGTGTGAGAGAGAGTTGAAAACAAACATCAGGGGGGAAATAACTGGGTACTAGCATGGGAAGCTCCTTGGAAGACCCTCTTTGTTACTGACATGTGGTTGTGCACATCTGTAGTCACAATGTGGGTGAGGCTGAGGCAGGAGGACTGCAAGTGCTAGCCCCAGCCAGGCAATTTAGCAGGATACTGTCACATAAAAAAAAAAAAAAAAAAAAAAAAAAAAAAAAGAGCTGGAGATGCAATTCAGGCAGAAGGCCCTGGGTTCAACTCCTAGAATTGCAAACAATAAGAATGATGATGATAATAGTTAGGGTCAGCTGGGGAGCATGGGCCCCTGGCCTGGCTACTTTTTCTTTTTTTTCTTATCTGACTCCTTTTCTGTTCCTTATCAAGTGATGGGATTCCCTTTCACTTGAATGGTCTTTTTCCTCTCCCCTGCCTGCCCCCAGCTTCCTGTTGGTTCTCACAGGTTAGTGCTCCTGATCCCCACCATTTGCAGGTGTTCTACAGCATCTTCCGTTGGAAGCGGGACAGGTGCACCCAGTGTTATCCACAGCCTGCGCTCTGCATGCTCCGAGCCAGTCTCACAGATGCCTCTTCCACGTGGTGAGTTGGAAGCGCTGCTGAGGGCACTGCTAGCTTGCCTGGCCATTTCCTACCTTCCAGAACTGCTGGAGTGTCCTACCAGAGCTCTGAAATTGCCTTTGTCTCAGCATGTTGAGACAGCACTTTCTTCCCAACTGTACCCTTAGATCTGTCTCGGATCCCACGGGATGTAGGAGCCATACTGCCTTTAAATTAGCCCCAAATTATCTGCATGAAATTTAAATATACATTTAGGGCTCTGGCAAAGCAGAGGCGTGAAACACACCAAGCTACTAAAACATCAACTTGAAAAATAAACAAACAAAACCCAGGAGGAGAGAAATGAGTAATTAAAAGATCCAGAAAGAAGCCCTGTTAATTCTTCCATTTCTTTAAGATGTTTCATTTGTATTTTGAATCATACATAGGAAGGAGCCACCACCAACTGTCCAGAATTTGGGGTGTCCTCCAGTCACTCGGAGTCTGTCCCTGATGGGTGATCTAGAGTGAGGTCTCCATCTATCCCCTGAAGCTCAAAATCCAATGTGGGTGCACAGGGACCTTGAGCAGGGACAAAGGCAAAAAAATTGCATGGGACATTCCAAGGGCTCTGGGGGTCTGTTCTGTTCAAAGCAAGCCTGGAGGAAGGCTGTGTTTGCTGGGTCTCTACACATCCCTGGTGAGGGTGGCGGCCAGCAGAGGGGGCTGATCTAAGTATCAGAGCTGAGAAAGTTTTCTGCAACTTTATAATGCATCCAAAACATGTACATTGTGATTCTGTGACACTGTTGTGTTGTGGTTGTTTAACACTTTGGTTTGCCTGGCTATCACACACACACACACACACACACACACACACACACCTTTTAAAAGTTTTTGGATTGTTCCCTGTGCCCTGGTAAGCATAGACTAGCCCTAGGAACTCCGTAAACCAGTTGTTTACTGCATATGCTTTTTTGAAACAGGGTCTCACTTAGTGTTACAAGTTGGCCTTGAACTTCCTGTGTAGCCCAGGCTGCCGCTGGACTCAGTGATCTTCTTGCCTCAGCCTCCTGAGTGCTGGGATTACAGGCGTGTGCCACTGTGCTTCGATGTTTACTGTATTTTAATATCCAGATTTGCCATAACATAAATCAGAAGTGTTTGTAGGTACCCCACCCTCTCATTGTCTGTTTTAAGTCAGCCTTTTATTGTTTGGTTTGCTTTTCCATTGGCAGGTGTTGTATGAAGGCAAAATAAATGCAGAGACCTGCCTTCTCATGTGTCAGCAGTCTCTCTTTACTTCTCTGGGAAGCCTGTTAAAAGCAGGAATCCAGAGGGTTAAGATAACTGGTCTGGAATCTACATTTTTAACAAGGACCTCACTTAATTGTGAAAAGGGTGCTCTGATTACTAGGCTTTAAAAAAAAAACTGTTCTATATCCACTCATTTTTCTCCATTAATGTTCACTGAGGTTTATCTCTGAATTTAGAAAAAGAAATGAGCATCTATCACTCTTAAAGCTTCCTTTTGCATCTACATTTCTAGGAGACAAAGAGAATGTGGAAAACTGCTTTAGGGGAGAAGCAACCAGCCTTGTTTTAGACTTGTGGTGCTTTGTATTACTTTGAATATGTTTATAGTTTCTAAACTCATCAGTGAAAACCCAAGTGGCACTGTGTGAAAACTCTTTTCATTATTTTGTGCTTCATCTCTGGTGCCAGAGTACATTAAATGTTAGCTCTGGAACTTATAAGGACTCTCAGCCAGTGGATTCCTAAGGGTCTGAGCATTTGCCCCACTTGGTTCCTGTTTGATTGTTGGATTTTACTTCATGTACTTACATCCCCAGTGCATTACAGTTATTTATTAATTATTTTTATAGCTGGGTCTCTATATTTTCGGTACTGAGTATTGAACTTGGGACCTTGCACTTGCCAGGAAGGCGCATATGCTGCTGAATTATATTCCAAGCAATTTTTTAAATTTTTAAATATTCTTTTATTTATTTGGCACAGGGTTTCACCATGTAGCTCACCCTTGTAGTGTTCCTCCTGTCCCAGCCTTCCCAAGGCTGAGATTTAAGGCATGCATCATTATATACAGTTTTGATGACTGGAGCAGCACACCTGGGGTTCTGTACTGGCACTGCATGCAGTACCAGGGATTGAATCTGGGTCCTTGTGCTTCCTATGCAGGTGCTTAGACCACTGAGCTATCTCTTTAGCCCTACTATAGCTATTTATTGAGGATCTTATCTTCACAATAGATAGATAGATACATAGATAGATACATAGATAGATATTTCACACACACTCCCAACCAGGTAAGACTCTGCTTGGTTTGTGTTTGTTCAAAGAACATTTACAAACACTTATATGAAATAACTATAGCTAGTTGCTTTTACAAGTTTCCTGTAGGAATGGCTCTGTATAGTTAGCTTTCCCACTACGGGGGCAAATGCCTGATATGTGTGACCCAATGAGGAAACATTTTTGTTTGGCTCACGGTTTTAGAGGTCTCCATCCATGGTAGCTTGGCTCCCAGACAAGAACATTACGGCCCAAGAGCAAAGCTGCTCACTTCACTATGGCTGGGAAGCAAAGTACAGCAGAAGAGCTAGAGTGAAAATAGCCTCCAAAGGCCATGACCCCAGTGGTCCACTTCCAACTGGGCCCAACCTCCTCATGGCCTATGGAGCTATGAGTTGAGCTGTGAGCACTGTGGGTTAATATAGCGGTCCTTCACTTTTCTCAGAGGCTATGTTCAGACACTCCCATTATACATTCAGACACTCCCATTATAAGTGAAAAACAGTGAAGTAGCTATATATATATATATATATATATATATATATATATATATATATATATATATATATATATATATATAGTTGCTCTACACTCTACTCTCATTGCTTGGACAAATACCTGACATTCAAATGAAGGAAGGAAAGGTTTATTTAGCTCACAGTGACTGGAGATTTCAGTCCATACTCAGCTGGCTCCAAGGCAGAGAGCAAAGTTTCATGGCAGAGGCAAAGATCAAGAGAACAAATGGAGGAGTAACAGCAGTTCCATCCTAGAATAATGAATTAATCACCAACTCTAGAGCTGCATCTCAATGACTACTACAACTACATACAAACCCATATTTTAAAAATTTTGTTTAATGTATTTGGTACAGGATCTCACTATGCACCTCAGACTCATAGTGATCCTCCTTTTTTCAGTCTCCCCAGTGCTGGGATTACAAGCAGGTACCACCATGCCCTGACTTAGAGACCGGGTGAGGGACCAGTGTGGTATGTGGTTCTGGGTACTGAACTCTGGTCCCTGCGCTTGCATAAGCAGGCATTTAGTCCATTAAGCTATCACACAGGCCCTATACTTATATATATTTTAAGGCTTTATAGACCTTTCCCACACTCATAAACCTTTCTACATTTTTAAAAACACTTCTAATGTTCTTAATCATTTTCTAAACTCATAAACCTATGTAATTTTAATAACATACATGTACTGTATGCTAGTGCAGAATCCCATGATATAGTGAAAGATTCACGAAAAATAATTTAGATTAATAATTTTTAAAAACCTGCGAAACAGTGGGTCTATGAAAGTCAAACTAGGAAATCGCAAGAGACTCACGAGTATAGTGACCGAGGTCTGATCACCTCCCTGGGAGACCCTTCATCTAGTTAAGGTGACAACTAAAATTAACCAACACAGAGTTTCACATTAATTCTTCCAACCAAGGCTGTAGCTGTTAAGCACCACATATCTGGTGTATGATATATGATGCCCAGTGTGATGTTGACAATGCTACATCCCTATTCACTCCAGGGACTCTAGTACATACTAAGCACATAAGTACACAAGTACTCTTCCTACTTCTCAGAGGACAGCGTGTGTTGAGTGAGGGTAAGTGACTTGTCCAAGGTGATATCTCGGAACTCTAACAGCTGAGGTGTGAAGGTCTGAAGCAAGTCTTGCACAATTGTGCAACAGATGTGACTCAGGCCTGCTATGAATGCTTCCCTATAGTTTATCCTCTTCCCTGCCAAACAGAGAGTGAAGCTCCCGGATGGGGACTCCTTCAGGACTCTCCAGAGGGCACAGAAACTAAGAGCTCCTGATGGGCATAACTTGGTCTTATTTCTATTTATGTCTTGGATATGGAAATAGCCTGATGCAACAAATGTTTGCCCCTCTATCTAGGTCAAAGTGAGCGCACAAAAGTTCTTCAACGTAAGAGCCACTGTTTCCTTTGTTTTAGGACCTGCTTAACAATAGTGATAGCTACTGGGGGGTCTTGCCAGTTGCTTTACAGAGAGCATCTGTTATGTGAACTTAACATGTCTCCAAAATTCCCATGTCAAAGTGCTAATGCCCTGTGTGATGATATTAGAAAGTGGGATCTTTGCAAGGCATTTAGGGTTAGGTGAGTTCACAAGGGTGGGGTCCTCATGACAAAATTATTGCCCTTATATGTAGAGACCAGAGTCCTTGGTTTCTTTTTGACTTTGCTGTGTGGATAGTAATGGTTGTCTGGAGGCTGGGAAGAAGAGACCCTCACAGGGACCCATAGGATGTCTTGATTTTGGATGCCTAGGCTTGGAACTGTGAGAAATAGATATGTGCTGTACATTTTGTTACAGCAGCCCAAGGAGACCAAGATAATACCCTGAGAACTGGTGCTATGTATTAGCAAGGAAACTGAGGCACAGAGTGCTTGACAAGTTTTACAAAGTCACACAACTGACATTTAGATCTGGTTATTCTGTCTCATCGGGGGAATGGCTATTCCTCTGAGCTAACCTGTTTGCCTACCACTTACTGTCTGAAGAGGAACTGAAATACAATGCCACACTCGGTTGTAAAAATACTTGAGTAAACAAAGATCAAAAGATATTAAAGTGGTGGCATAAATGAAGGTTAAAAAATCATTGAAGATATTGTGAAGTATAGCTCATAGGCAGCCTGGAAAAACTAAACTTGTGTTACTTCATATGTGAATTCATGCTACCAAGTTTCCATCCCCCCTCTCCAATTCTCATATCCATTTTCTCTCTCTCTCTCTCTCTCTCTCTCTCTCTCTCTCTCTCTCTCTCTTCTTTCTTTCTCTCTTTCTCTCTTTCTTTCTCTCTTTTTGTTTTTTGGCAGAACCAGGGATTGAACTCAGGCCCTAATGCTTGCCAGGGAAGTGCTTATTCCACTGAGCCATCTCCCTGGCCCCATCTTCTTTGTTTTCTTTGTACTGGAAATGGAATTCAGGACCTTGTGCTTGTCAGACAGTGCTTAAGCTGCTGAGCTATCTCCCTGCCCTGATCCCCATTTTCCTGGATGTATAAATGTGCTCTTAGAGAAACTGCTGATTCTGAAATGTGGATAAGGGCTCCCAAAGAACTCTAGCAACCAAAATATTTTTCCTAGTCACCCTCTGGCCAATGTACAATGAGATCACAGACTTGAACCTTAGTTGCCTGGAGCATGTATCTATCTACTGGCCCATCTGCCTTGTTTTATATGGCTTTTGGAGAGCCATTGTCTCTACCTTGGGTTGCTTATTTGAAAATTAGAAAGAATGCTGGGATCCTCCCTCAAGGAAATAGCCATCAGCTAAGATCAGCTCATAGAAATGATTGACATCTGGGGACAGTTGGCTGTGGAACCCATGAGGGTATCAAAGATTGACTGTCAGAGAGCTCTGAGGCAGCAAAGGTCCATCATGAGACCTGGCCAGTGTTCCCCTCTGCCATTTCTTAGCCTGGCCATGTTGAGCATGTTACTTAATCCATAAATGCCCTTTGCTTTCCTAAAATATAACATAGTAGTAGGAAAACCTGCCAGAGAGCATCATCATGAGGATTAAATAAAATGACTCGTGTCCAGCACATACCAAGGCACCCACAGGCTTTGCAAATGCATTTTTGTTTCTTGATTAGATAAAGACAAAAATGAATCTTCTCCCCCAATGACATAGTTTTCTTTAGAATAATAATACCACATGCTTTCAACACAAACCAGTACATAACTTCTTTATTGTAACAGACAAGCTAAGACTCCTAAAATATTTTAGAATTTTCCTAGGTGAGCTGTATTAGTATGTGTTAAAGAAGCAAAAACCTGTTACTAAAGAAGAGAGAAAGGAAAAAATGGCCTCTTTCAACAAGGAGGGCTATAAATATATATAGGTATATATATTCAATATCTTAAGGAGATTCTTCTTATACAAACAAGAGTATTTGCTGGTCAGTACCCAGATTTTTTACTTTTGATGTATATTTAAAAATTAAAAGGAATATTCTTAGAAAGATATCTGTGCCTGTGGTGACTCACATTTGATCAATCCCTGTGAACTCAGCTTTTCAGGGGATGTGCAATTATTTGCTCAGTTAGGCTTAAACTTTTTATTTATCTAATCACCCCCCTGTAATGCTTTGATCTGAACTTCCAAGGCCTATTTTTCAACCACTTTAGCTACATATTTTAAGTCTTATAGTCTAATCAACCTCAGCCCATAAAACATGCAATGTCCTGTTTAATGCACCCTATTAGGAAATCAGCTGCCACATGGATTTTGTAATCTCCCACTTTGTGAACGGGTGAACTGTTTGGAAGTGTCATTGCTGTCATTATCCTAGGAGAGTCAGAGAGGAGCAGCAGGCACGCGCATTCTCTGGATCCCGGCTGGCTTCTCCCCACTAACGTTTGCACAGTGACTCAGAGGTGAGTCACTGTTTCTGCAGGTGTAAGCTCTGGAGACCTGGATGCCTTCCACATCCCAGCAGGGGCAGCTGTTTACTTCATTGGTTCATGGGGTTGCTCAGTAGTGGCAGCCAACATAATTTGACTGTACAATAGTTAAAAAATTATACATGTTTGTATGTGCCTCTGTTTATTTATAGCTCAGGAACACATTGCAGCTTAGGAGTTGAGAAATCACACCCATCACTGAGCAATTAGAAAATGTTGTGTTGATTTGCAACCCTGGAAAGAAAAAGTCATTTCTACATATCTTTTACTGCAAAAAGGATTTCTCTTTTTTTTTTCCTCTTTGGGTGAGTGTCTGTGGGAGACCTGAGTCCCTAACAGTCTGGGACTTAGTAGACTCTACTGCTTATTTGATGTCTTCAGAAACTTTAGCCTGTTGAGTACTTTTTCAAGGGATGCTTGATTTTTGACTGTTGGAAACAACAACAGCAATGTAAATATAAATAATTTCTTACCTTTCTTTATCACTGAACAAATCTTGCTTCTATGTTAGTATCCAATAAGGAGCCATCAACTGATATAAAGAAATGTTTTAAGTATGTTGAAAAACCACAGAACAAATTTGCTGAAAATCAATGGTGATTAACCAAGATCTATAATGCAATGTATTATGCAAGGTACTAACTAACTTTTTATTCCTTCTTACTTTCTAGCACAATTTCAAATGCTTTGCATATACTAATTCATTTAGTTATCAGAACACCTAATAGAATTGGTACTATAGTTATCTCCATCTTACAGATGAAAAAGTCTTTACAGAGAAAGGTTAAACAACTTATCTAAGGCCACACACAAATGGAAAATGGATAGTAAATGATAAAGCTAGAATTTAAGCCTGACCAATCAGACTCCCAAGCCTGCATCATAAAACACTTTATGGTCTAATAACAAATATTTGATGTTTTATTGATTCTGTGATCAAGCCCAAGGGTTTATACATGTTAGGCCAGCACTGTACCACTAACCCCAGTCTGGACAAAATTTTAAGCAATCACAGCAGAACCTGTATCTCAAAATAAATCTTTAACTGTCACCTATGTACGTTATACACTTATTCCAGATGCTGCCATGGCTCAATGCTTCTAGAATTCACTCTTTCATTTCAAAACCTTTTCTTTGCAGGCTATGGCTCATGTGAAAAATATCACCCATAACAGCCTTATGCTTTGAAGTCAGATGTGATTTTCTTTTAAATAATCAAATGTCATTTAGAACTCAAGCAGAAGAAGAGAGGAGGAATTGAGTTTGGAAAGATTGCTGTACATTAAACTGTCTCTAAAGATCACTTTCACACAGAGATTCCAAACTTCCAGAATTATTTTTGTGTGATGGCAACATCATTAAAATAAATGTAAAAGTCCACCAAGGTCATTGTAAAGGGCATTAGGTAGACGGAGCAGTAGACAGATGCGACTGATATAGCGATCCTTTCAACGGATGAATCTTGCTATTAGTCACAATTCAGCAGGTGCCATTTGGCTACCTGCCCTGTTGGAAGCCCCTTTGACTCTCCTCTGTATCTAAATTTAAACAGAGGATGTATCAGATAAGGTCCTAGGGAGAAAGACTGACTCAAAATGAACATCCAAAAATGGATGACTTACAAGGTTATGCGCGGGGACCAACAGTAGCAAGTGCAGGTCCCTGGGTGAATAGCAGAGCCCGGGTCAGCCCCTTTCTCTGGAGGGTGAGGGTAGGAGCAGGTACCAGAAGCCAGGGAAGGTCACTGCTAGGAAGAGCTCTGCTTTGTTTGGGTCTTCATCAGGGAGACTATCAGCCCAAGTGGCAGCAAGCAGAGAAGCAGCAATTCTGAGTAAATCCCCCCTCGGTGCCATGATGCCCTCCGGACTCTGCTGCCCCCATTGCTCAAATGCGCAAGAACAGACTCAAAGATTCCGTTATCACAGGCCTTCTCGATTGCCTTTGCAGAAGACACAGCAGGGTAAGAAAAGTCCTGGAAGGGCAAATCTCCAGCACAGGGACCATTTCTATTGTCTCTAACTATGCTAGCAAAATCTGAATTTCCACTTTGCTGTCAAAGTTGTCCATACCTCTCCTAGAGGAGAATTGAAACATTGTAGTGATCACTGAGTTCTCCTTCCTGAACTAGCCTGAGGCAGTCAGGAGAAGAAGAGCCTGGCATTTATTGAGTACCTGCTATGCTCCAGGCATTTTTCTTAGCTTAAAAAAAGAGAAAGAGAAACTATGTGAAGAAAATGTCACCTTACCTCTGTGGTTTAACTCACCAGACCTGTAACTACATTCTAATTATGAGACAAATATCAGGCCAATTGGGCCTTCACTGAGGAATATTCTTTTTTTTTTTTTTTTTTTTTTTTTTTTGAATGCATTTAGTATAGGGGATACTGGGTCTACAGGGTCTCACTACACAGGTAGAACTCGTAGTGATCCTCCTGTTTTCAGCCTCCCAAACCCTGAGATTACAGGCGCGCGCCACCACGCCCAGACTCCATTACGTCTCAGCACACCCCGTTGTGTGTGTGTGTGTGGGAGGGGGGGTTGGACCCTAGCTGCCGAGCCTTGTTGAAGCAAGTGCTTTAGTCCGCTGAGCTATCAGGCTGGCTCTAAAGGAGTATTCTAACTAAAGATCTGTGAAGTATTCCTCAAGACTGTTAAAGTCTTTAACAACAGGGAATCCTAAGAGACTGTCATGGCCAAGAAAAACCTAAGGAAACGTCATCATTAAGTGCACGTGACCTTGATGAGATTGTGAAGAAGCCCAAAGACATTTGGTAAAAACCATAGAAACCTGAATGTGGTGTGGACCTGAGTTAAATCCAAGCTCATTCACCATGGCAGCTGTCTCACACGAGTGCAAGTTATCATATGCAGCTCTTGACATGAGTGTTACAAGTTTTTTGAACACCTAATCAAAAATTAAAATTCTATTTTAAAAATGGTAAGTGGTTTGCTTTCTGGGAAGAGTAAGACTAAGGAAAAGAAAGATGCTCTACTTCCTAATGCTTCCTTGTGTTCACCCACAACCCCAGGGCAGCATTTTGTGCATTTTGTGGGGCAGAAGATCCTTTGCACTTCTTGAGGAACTGGGGACTGAATTCAGGCCCTTGTGCCTGCCAGGGAAGCACTTATTCCACTGAGCCATCTCCCCGGCCCCTCTGCCACTTCTTGACTGGGCATCAGAAGCAAACTGGTTAAACATCCTCACCTTATGCGGTGTGGTGTTAAGTTGAATTCCTGACTTTTGAGTTCTCTGAGGCCTTGAAGCAGTAAACAGCTACCATGTATTATGAAGGGTGTCAGGTTATCTTTCTGTAAAACTCAACTCTTGTTTCTTTTAAAGCCAAAAGAAATGACAAATGCCTACTAAAAATAAAGACATGTAAGGAAATATTGTGGCAGTGAAACAAATAACACAATAACCTATTTTAATAAAAGAAATAACATAGTCTACCTCAAAATCAGTTCTTAATCTTAACAGTGAAAAATTAGCAAAAGACTGTTAAAAGTGTTGTTTTATAAGTAAGTTATCTCACGTGTATGAAAGTATTACAATGAAACTCAATGTTTGGGTAAAGTTTAAATATATATATATATTTTAAAAAAGGGGGTGGCCAAATAACTCAGAGGATTAAAATGCCTGCTTAGACACAGATGCAGGGGCTGGGGCTTCAATCCTAAGCCTGCCATGCTGACCCCACCCCTGGGGCACACTGAGACCACAAATGAGACTGGATGTGGTGGCAAATGCCTATAATCCCAGCACTTGGGAGGCTGAAAAATAGGGAATCACTATGAGTCCAATCTGTGTAGTGAGACCCTATAGACCTTATACTAAATACAAAATAATAATAATAAATAAATAAAACTATAAAAAGAAAAAGGTATGATAAAAAGCTATCTTCTAATGTTCTCAGGATACCTAAAACCCAGATATAAATATAAACCCAGATAAAATATAAAATGTATTTATATATGAATCATATACTGGATATAGCCTCGTCAGTTTGGGGTATAGGAGAGCTGCCTAGTATTGTACATGCAGGCATCTGGTCTACCATCATAACCCCAGAAGTCCTCTGAAGGGCCTGATGTTTTTACTTGACTTTGTACTGACCCAAATCTCTCCTGGCTCTAGGGAAGCAGGCATGCAGAGGGCCCAGGGCTGAGGGTGTGCCTGGTACCCACCACACTTGCCCGGACACAGCCAAGGGCCTGACACAGATGGATGAGGTGCTCTGCCAAGGCCTGCCAGGCTCCTCCTAACTCAGCTTCTTTCCACACTGATATTTCTGCCTGCTCATTCACATCATCCCAGCCTGCCCCTCCTGGCTATCCCACAGCACCATGTTCTCAAGCCACATCTCACACTGGATGGAGAAGGCCACAGAAAGGGGAAAAGTAGCACCAGCTCTGAAAATTGACCCGCTCCATTCCAGGGAAAAGCTTTGACTTTTTTGATGTTATTATGGTTTGTGTGTATTTGTCCCAGCAAAGCCTCATGTAGTCACTGAGGTGCAGTTCTATAGTTTGTGATTAACCCATGATCCAAGATTGGGGTTATGGGTCTGAGTACTGCTGGGATTATGGGCCTGAGTACTGCTGGGATTATGGGTGTGAGTGGTACACACAGCCTGGGGCAGATAGCCTGAATGCAACATAAGGGAAACAGAGTGATAGACTTGCTGTCTGTAGCCATTGTTGCTATTCCTCCTCCCTTTTGCTCTTGCTGTTTTGCTCTATCCCACAGCAATGAACTGCTGCCTTCTGCCATGTGCCAGTCTGCCTTGGAGCCAGATGAATGTGGACTGGAGCCTCCACAAACTGTGAGCTAAATAAACCATTCCTTCCTTCATTCCATTCTCAGCAATGAGGGAAGAGTAACTGAGGCAGCTGAGAAGCAAAAGAAAATAAAAAGGAACAGCAGGGTAGAAGAGGAGGGAGCAGGGGAAGAACTTTGCAGCCTGCAGAACTGGGTTTGGATTATGTCTTTGCCTTCGGCCTGTGTTACCATGCGTGATTCCTCTGATGTCTGTTTTCTCATTTCCATGAGGAGGATGGAGAGCAATAATGATGTCTACAGTAGGTCTGGGCCATGGTGAGTTTAGGGCAGGGTGGTCATCACTGGCAGGTAAAAAGACCTGCCCTTGTCTTACACGAGGGTGCAACAGTTATCATCTGAATTTTGTGACTTTGGCAATTCATTTTCTATAGATTAACTAGCAGCACTTCTTCATTAGGCCCTTAGCATTTCACATTTCTCTGGCTTCTTTCCTCTTGGCTGAACACACTGGAAGGTTACTGGACTCCTAGGCAGGTAATATTTGTTTAGTAAATGAAGCAATAAGCTAATAGAGGGCAGTTCCATGGCACATGTGTGGAGCTTGCACATACATGTGCATGCGTGCACAGGCCTGTGTCTGGGGCGCCTTCTGCACATGCACACGTCTAGGCTCAACTGTCTTATGTGAAGCAGCGTCAGGACATGCACGGTGCTGGCAGCCAAGCCACAAGTCCTGTGGGTTTCAATAATCCTTTGCACAACTTTTGAATTAATGTTTAAATGTGCAAACACATGGATGCTGAATTGGTGTGATTGTGCTAGAGAGCCTCTGAAATTAGACATTAAAGCCCTCTGCAGAACAGTGCCAACCGTAGCTCATATCCAGGAACAAGTTCCCCACAATAAGTGGGCTTTTGAAGTTTTTAGAACATTTCTGCCTAGTGCCTACTTCAAACATAAAAGTGAAGATGTGCCAAATTCTGAAGTACTCTTCCTGCTTCCATTAATGGAAATTCAATTATGCCAAGATAATGCCGTTCTAAATTGCTCACCAAAATAATGGTCACATCACATTTATTATTAGTCCTTTTGAATTCTGAAGGATCCATTCTGAGACTCTAGGTTCACCCCATGCTTCTCAGCACCGATGCAATCAGCGCCTTTCCTCTTCAGTCGTGTGACACTTTCTGTGGCAGTGACAAGGACATGCATGGAAATGTGTCTCCAGCACAGGCTCAGTAAGGTCAGCAGAAGGAATGTGGCTCGAGAATGTAAGGATGGAGAACTAAGTGGTTTAAAACCTAGAAAATCTCAGTGCTTTCTTTTTAGGTTTTTTTTTTTTTTCTTTTTAAACAACCAAACTAACATTTTTCTCTTCTCTCTTTCATGATGAAATTTAGGAAGGAAGATCCATCTCATATGGGATCACTGAGCTCCTTAAAGGAGTGATTAATGGAAGATGTCTGCTGTGCAGTTGGAACATGAAAACGCTTAGTGATGACAACTGAAAAATCATCAAAAACACATTTATTTTTTAAAAGCCTTTTTATTGATTGATTGATTGATTGATTGATTGACTGATTGACTGAGAAACCTAAAACTTCCTGCCATGGAAATTATGCTCAAGGTTGGCTGTAAAACCACAAACCTCCATAGTCTCCCCTTGTCTTTTAAGTCACCCAGGAATGCCAGGTGTGAAGTGCTACTGTGACCACCTGTAGGTGGTCCAGAAACATCATTGGCTCAGGAAGACAGTCAATCTGAAAATGACATTTACTAGGTTCTGTGAAGCCAGAGTTCCTGCACCTCTGATGTCCTTGCAAAGTGTTAGGGGTACACACAGCTCCACCTTACTGTCTCCCTAGAAATTACCACAATCTGTCTCTTGTGCTCCAGCATCGTGTTTAGCTAGCACCTTCTACTCTGTCCAGCCCAGAGTAGGCCTTCTCTAAAGGCTCCCTGATGGAAAGAAGAACTGGAGGGAGAAAGGGGCGGACTCTCTTTCCTGGTGCGCTCTTTGTATTCTTCTCCATGCCTAGCACTTCACTATCCTTCCTGCTCCATTCAAATCATTGCTCCAGCATCTGCCTTCCCTTGGCGATGCTGTGCCCACTGCATCCAGCAATGGAGATTTCCATTTTGCATCCCTACCCCCAGGCCAGAGTCCATTGGGAAGTCTTTCACTGAAGCTCAGAGTAGGGTCTGGCTAATGCTTTTGCACATTTTCCTACATTTTTATGTATTCAGTTTCCTCTAGGCAGGAATTGTCTTCAACATCTTGAAATTCCTCCCCAAGGGCCAGGGAATGGCTCAGTGGAATAAGCGCTTCCTTGGCAAGTACAAGGACCTGAGTTCAATCCCTGATTCCGCAAAAAAAAAAGGGGGTGGTTAAAAAAAAAAAACAAAGAAATTCCTCCCCAATCCCGGAAATTCCCTCCCCTCCCTTTTTCTCCCCTCCCTCTCTCCCTCCCTTCTGTCTTTTCTTCCTTCCTTCTCTCTCTCTCTCTGTTTCCTTCTTTTCAGTGCTGAGGCTCAAATTCAGGCTTTAAACATGCAAGACAAGTACTTCACCACTGAACAAAGAAAAAGAAAGAGAAGAGAAAGTTATTCTATGTAAATAAAGCCTTCTGTATCAAAAGTTCCTGCCTAAATTTACTTAAGATTCATTTTTAAAATTTTCAATGAATGCTTAGTGTATTTAGGCAGGAACTTTTCATACAGCGGGCTTTATTGAGAATAATTTGTTTGCCTGCTTGTTCATTTATTGGAACAGGGTCTTACTATGTAGTTCAGATTGTCCTTGAACTCACCGTGTTGCTCAGAATGGCCTCAAACTGATGGCAATCCTTTTGCCTCAGCCTCTTGTGTGCTGGGATTGCAGGTAGGCACCACCACACCAGGCTAAATAACTTCAGACAGACTTCTTAGTTGGTAAGAGAGACAAGACTTAAAAAACTGTAAAGAGATTACTTCCTAGGTACTTAATTTTTCTTGATGCTACTATAAATGGTATCATTCTCATAATTTCCTTCTCACTGAATTTTTTGTTGGTGTACATAAATCCTACTGATTTTTGTGTTGATTTTTGAATCCTGCTGAAGTTGGTTATTAATTCAAAGCACAGCTAACACAGGAGAAAACATGCAAAGGTATGGAGTAATCAGGGAAGGAATGTGGCCAACATTTGCGTTGCATGTCCCACTTTTCAAAGGACCTCACATTCTCGTTTATTCTGCACTACATCCAGTCATGGAGGACAGAAGAGAAACTAGAGGGGTGTGGAAAAGGGGCTCATCCTAAATGGCCACTGGACTGGAGCAGGATGTGGCCACAGGAGAACTGCAGCTCACTCCAAGTTCCCTGGAAGAAAGGGTTTCTCAGCATAAAGCAACACCCTCATAGAAATTGGTGAGCAAAACCAACAGCTTAACTCACTGTCTCCTTGGGCCCCAGGCCAGGGATTATAACTGTTATGTGCCATAATCTTCTATGGCATCTAATAAAGTCCCTGGGTCTTTCCTTTGGAAAATGCTCTTAGCTGTATAAAATAAATATATACACATGCGCGCGCGCACACACACACACACACACAAGTATATCAAAAATTTTTGATATCAAAAAATTTGCTGAAAATCAGCAAAATTCTCATATAACAATTGCTTCTTTGTTTCTAGATTAAGTGGTAAAATTGGTTGCAGGCAATGACTTGAAAGTTGTGATGAACAGGAACAATATTGTGAGATGTTGGCAACAACTGTAATGGGCTATAAAAATACTGTAGTTTCTATCCGTTACAAAGTCATAGATATTGTGAATACAACTGGTTTGTTTCCTTCAAGGTAGAAGCAAATAAAAAAATGCAATGAAAAGTATAATGTTATTGTTCCCGTTCAACTTCATAAGCCACCTGAATTCTCAAATCCATGTTAGTAACTCTAGGTTAAGGACTCCAGGGTATGATTATACTATTGTCTGAGGGAAGTGCCCTGACTGGCAGGTCCCTGAGGTCTGACCCTAATCTTAGCCCAGTGCTGTCTTGATTAGGGATGGGGGGGAGAGGAGTAGAGCAAGATGACTCTGTGGAAGCAGGGAAATGTTCATGGTCCTAGAACTGCAAAGGTACACACTTGAGAGGGATGGAGCAGGGCAGGGCGCTTGCAATGACAGCTTGACAGCTGCTGCAGGCCTGTGGAGAGAAGGCTCAAGAGTTCCATCCAGCACCTTTCCCACCATCATCCTATTGTCCTGTAAATCATAGCACCCTTCTGATCACCCACCACCTTGTCTGTAAGGCAGGAGCTAAAGCCTTGAGCTCACAGGCTACTGGAAGAGATGGCTTCCTGGTTGACACTGACAGAGATCCCAGCTGTGGTGGCTGTTGAATAGTGCAGGTGGAACTACGTGGGACTGCTGTTCTCGTGGGTCAAAAATGGCTGACTAGGAGTGGTTACCACAGTTCCTGGTAAACAGAAAGTGGTATTTTGAGATACTGGCTCCATGAGGTGGACTCTATTATAACATGGGATTTAAAGAGTGGCCCCCACTTTTTCTCCTTTGTAGAAGGAAGTGTTACTACAGCTTCTTTCCCTCCCCTGCTGGAATCAGAGTAAATTCTGTTGAGGGAGCCATAGGGCAGCATTCTCTGTGGGAGTGGCAGCCTCTATCTTAGGGCCACATAAGAGCCTCCTGGGACCCATCAGAGAAGAAGAGGCAAAAAGAGGAAGTGAGAAAGTCTTGACTTTTTCAGACCAGTACTCCTATTTTTTTTTATTTTTTTCAATAAGCAAGACAATCCCAGAGAGGTGAGTGGTAAAGACCTGTGGTCAAGATCTGGGCTCTATCCCATGCTCTACTTGTGTGCCTTCAGAGCACTGTACCATTCTGGACTACAGCCCTCTCCTTCCCAAGAGTACCATGTTAGAGCATCGCCAATGCCTCATCATGGAGACTGGTCTGCTCTTCAGCTTTGCCACAAGGATGCTGCAAATTTCCTCTGAGTCCCAGTGGAGGCACTGGCAGGATAACAGTAACCCACTGGGAATAACAGATTTAGAGAACTCACGTGATCCGAGGGGTGCAGAACTCAGCAGTGTCTGTCTGGGCTGCCACAGGGGTGGGATGGGAGAGTAGCCATTGAGGTTTGTTTTGAAGCACAGTTTTTCCAAAAGCTCATTTCATATTAAATTATACGAATCTCATGGCAAAGTGATTACAAGCTCTTTTTTCAGTAATAAAAACAGCCCTTGGGGCAAAGAAGCATTGAAGCTGAATACAACTAAAAATATCTTATTTTTCTATGGTTTGATTGAAACTGATGTAGGTGTGCTTGGCATTTGGCTTGGGGAGGTCGGGCCTGGTTTTTTTTTTTTTTTTCCTTCTTCTAATAATAATACCATTTGGCAGCTTTTCACTCTATCTTACCACAGCTCTTTGCCAAAACTTGAATTTACTTCCGTCAGATTAACAGTCTCCCAAAACAAACTGGCATTTCTCCTAAAGGCTCCCATGGAAAGGATAAGCTTGAGTGACAACCCCGTAAATGGCTGGATATTCTCACAGGGCCAGGAAAGCCAAAATGGAAAAGGAGCCGCTGGGCCGCATTCAGCCTCACAGGGTTCGCAGGGGCTGCTGTCACCAGGCTGGGTGTAGGGGCGACTGGTGAATCGCTATTCGGAACACACACCCCTCAAAACTAGGCAGAATAAATCTGTTCAGTGGCACACTGCTGCTTTGTGCCAGGGCCCAACCCTTTGGGTCTCTGTTTGTTTTAAATATTACCTTCGATAATTCTGCTGATGAAATCGCATTGGCTTCCCCAGAGCTCCAAGGCAACCGAGGGACTCTTTGGGCCCGCGGCTGAATGCACGTGGAATGTGAATGAGCCAACTATGTATGGGCCGGGAACTTCCTCTCTTTAGCATTCCAGGAGACAGAGAGCAGAGTCCAAGGAAGACCCAAACCAAGGAAAGACCACGGGAACGTTCACCCAGGCCCCCCTTTCCCCGACCTTAACTTGATTCCTCAAGAGCAAAGGTCAAAATGATTACCCAAGTCAGTATTTTCCATTTTGTTTGCTTTCTTATTCATGTCCTAGTAAAGGTACATAGTATTGGGGAAAATAGGGAAGCAGTAGGAGAGAACAGGCTTGCTGATTTTCTTAAATTTGAATGCCTATCAAATACAAAAATATTCAAATGGGATAACATTTTAGGAACTGAGTTCAAATGTAGCTCCTGTGACCCTCCAAGTGGGAACAACCCTTCAAGGTAAGAGTGATGATCGTGAGAGTGCTTGAGATATGGCAAGAAAAGGCCTTTTGCCAAATGCAGACAGGAATTATTTATTCCTGTACTGATACCAAGCGGGTAACATTGGAAGACAAAATTGCCATTGCTTGCCTTTGAAAAATATTCTTAGTCTAACTGAGAAAATGCAGGATCGGCAACTATAGTTTTTATTTCATCCTGAGGAAACACATTTTGCTGAGATTGTGCTATGTATGGAAATGTTTTCATTTCCCAAATCCACCTTTGATCTTAGATACCTATTTTGTCTACGCGTGGTTAGGTCATATTGTTGTGTCACAGTAACCATCACTTTGGATACTTGAAAGGAGACTGCCATACTGCTCTGCATAAACGAGGGTGAGCAGAAGTGAGACCCTAAGTTTCCCAAGCCCCTCCAGTTGCTGCGGTTCCCTCTGCACTCTTCTACGGCACAAAATGGGGCTGCCCCTAGACGCATCACTGGATGGCTCTTCTGCTGTAGCAGAAACAGCCCACCAAAAATGGGGTGTCTGTGAAGAGTCAGCAAACACTAAGTGAATTTTAACATACGTCCTAGGTTACAGCCACTGCTACCTCAGCATCAGTAGCATCCTCTACGTGTTCTACTGATGGCCAGTGGTGACAAGTGATATCCCAGGATGTCATTCAGACTTGCACACCTGGTTCTAGAATCCAGGAATAGCCAGTCTTTTTGATGGCACATCCCAATGGTGTCATAACCTGCAAAGCACAAGCCCCCCAAAATGCATATAGGTCCATTATATCTGTATTTTGCTCATACTATGCTGTATTGCTTATGAAATGTACACAAATAGGGATTTTAAAAGAACCCTATGAGTATAAAACAGTATTAATTTCAATAATTAATTATAATCATTTATAATAATATTTTGTGCTGGGCGTGGTGGCCCAGGCCCGTAATCCCAGCACTCGGGAGGCTGAGGCAGTGGGATTGTTGTGAGTTCGAGACCAGCCTGAGCTACAAAGTGAGCTTAAGGCCAGCCTGAACTGCATAGTGAGACCCTGTCTCAAAAAGACAAAAGAAAAAAAAATAATATTTTGCTCTGAGCAATATAAGTAATGATGGGCCAGCCTGATAGCAGATGAAAGCACCTGCTTAGGCAGAGTGCAGCAGCTGGCGTTTGATCCTCAGTGTGACATGCCAGCCCTGCCCCCAGGGTGTGCTGAGACAGCGATTGAGACTGGGCTTGGTGGTACACACCTGTAATCCCAGCGCTTGGCAGGCTGGAAACAGGAGAATCACACTATGAGTCTGATCTAGTAGTGAGACCTAAGTTCACTTTATTTTCATACTCATGATTATGGTGCCAAAGCCTAACAGACTGCCTTTTTCCTCAGGGCCTGTGTGACTACAGATAAGCTATTCCTAGGAGGAAAGAAGCATCAGCTTTGCCATTTCCTTGATAACTGGTATTAGATTATTAATGTAGACACGTAGCTTCATTGTAGGGACCCTCCTAAGGTGTTTGTTCATTTTGTGAGTTTTACTTTAGTTAAACCTGGAGCATACAGGCCAGCAAGATACTCAACAGACTAAAGCACCTGCTTAGGCAAGTTCAATCCCTGGCACCACATGCTGCACCAGCCCCACCCCAGGGTTGCCTGAGCCAGCCACGGAGTCCAGGCCTAGTGGCTTATGCCTGTGGGTGGCTGAAACAGGAGGACCACTGTGAGTCTGAGCTGCATAGTGAGCCTGGGTAACAACCAAATACATTGAAAAACAAAACAAAACACTGGATCATGGAATGCACAGCTCCCGTTCCCTGAGTGTATGAAAGCCATGTGCCAAGTCACCCAGTGAAGGTGCCTGGTCCGCCCCATGTCATATAGTCTCTCTCCTCCTTCAGCAGCTTCCTGAGCCCCATGACACATGGGGTCTTCTGGCTCACACAACTAGCAATGGCCGCAGGGTGAATTCGTGCCCACAGCCCTGAAGGCAACAGGGTGTTTTCTGATGCATAGGTCAGTACACATGTGCACAAAATAAAGTGTGACATAAAGACACACACACACACACACACACACACACACACACACACACACCTGTGTTTCTTTGCCAGTGTTTGTTTTTCTTCTTTAAACCATGAGGGTGGGCATCCCTGTTTACAGAAGCCACTTTTCTAGGCTCCCGTAGGAAATGCTTTTTGTTACTTTCCTCAAAATGATGAAGAACATGAAGCTAAGGCTGTGAGGGTCACCATCAGCCCATCGTTTCTTCAGCCCATGCTTTCTCTTCTCAGAAAAATAAAATAAAGGCTCAGTGAAGTAGTTTAGTCAGACTGTGCTACTGTTCTGCAGATAGAAAGCACACTTTCACTTGATAGGGTGTGGAGCACAGTCTTGAGAGCCGGTTGCTGAGCACGATTGTTACCTCCACGACAGGAGCCTTAGAGGCCGAATCGGGATCAGTCGATCATATTCTTGTTTTACAATAAAATAACGCTCCCTCGGGGAGATGAACGGTTGTAGCCATTGCCGCTCAGTGGTTCTCTTCCCACCAGGATTCCTTCAATAATCTACCAGCGAGGCATTGGCCAGCCTTCTTTTTTCTTTTTTTTTAAAGATTTATGAGACTGGGTGTGGTGGTATGCGCCTGTAATCCCAGCTCTTGGGAGGCTGTAAACAGGCGGATCACCACAAGTCTGACCTAGTAGTGAGACCTTGTAGACCCTTCCCTAAAATAAAAAAAACCAAAAAATTATTTATTTATTTATTTATTTATTTATTTATTTATTTATTTATTTGGTACAGGGTCTCAGTGTGCAGCTCAGATTTACAGTGATCCTCCTGTCTCCGCCACCCCCCCCCCCAGCTGGGATTACAGGCGTGTGCCACCACACCCAGTTTCAATGGCCAGTTTGGCTCAGGGCAGGCATGGCATGTGGTACCAGGAATCAAACCCAGGTCCTTGAGTACAGGTGCTTAGACCACTGAGTTATCTCCCCAGCCCGACCAGCCCTTCTTATCAGCATGAATTCAAAATAACTCCAGCAAAATGGAAGAGCACTGTACCGGTCACTAGAAAAGACAATGCAGACCCATACGCTTTATTTCAAATGAAACTTTTCATTTTATGAAAAAAGCACACTTGTTACTATACAATTGGAAGAATATAGAAATAAGTGAAACAATTACTCATAACTTTCTCATCCAAAAAGTTCACTATTAACAATTGAGCATTTTATTTATTTATTATTATTTTTTGGCAGAATTGGGGATTGAACTCAGGCCCTTGCGCTTGCCAGGGAAGTATTTATTCCACTGAGCCAACTCCCCAGCCCCCTAACAATTGAGCATTTTACTTTCTTATTTTCTAATTTTTTTCTTTTATGTAGCTGTAATCCTGTCGCGGATATGTTTTACCCTATCTATTTTGCCTTAACATAAATACAATGAACATCCTTCTTTATAAATTCTTGTTGCAAATGCTTTCTAAGCCTAGGTTTCTGACAATACAAAATAGTGTATCAGGTAAATAGTAGCACACTTTTCCATGTTCCAACATTTGGGGATGCAAAGAACCAATGCAGGATGACATGCTCAATACAGCTGATTCCAATTCTAGTGGAAAATGTGAATAGACTGAATAGCTGAAAAATCCAATGGGTTGTCCTTGAGAATAAATTTCTTTCTTAGAGTGGGCAATTTATCTTCTGGATTTTACTGAGGCTGGATTGAAGATATTTTGTACTTTTCAAGCACTCATCCTTCTATGAGAAATGGAGAGCGAACCATGAATACAATAACTAGTGCAGGAAAACAATGGGAAGTAGAACTAATTCATAAATATTTTCTATACTTTGTACTATATTTGGTATTAATTTAAAAGGTCAGTGAAAGTTAATTGTGTGTATCATATTTTAATAAGCCACTGTTAAGTTGAAGATTCTTATTGTTTCTAATAAGATTATAGGTGCTAATTCCTGGTCTGAAAGTTTGCCAAAATTTTGTAAGTACATTTCTGAACCTATGAAAAGAATTTGAGAACATGAAGCTTAGTTTTGACATGAAAACTTCCTTCCCTAAATGAAAAGCACTATGTGAAACGAAGAAGTACAGACAGCCTTTAGGGAACTGTCAGTGAATGCCATCTGCTTTGTTGAAAACAACCTTATAAGAGAGTGGGAATAGTAATCAACTACAGAAGGACAGCTGCAAAAGTTGCTGCTACTTCTTCGTATGTTTTACTTTCAGTCAAGGTGAGGTGTAACTATGTGGGATCCAACAAAAGGACTGAATTTAAGAACTGCTTCCACACAATTTTATATATGTCAGTCACTGAGTAGGACATAGTAAAAAAAAAAAAAAAAAAGTACATGAACCCATTCCTGAAAATTGTGATTAAGCATTTTGTGTATACATTTATACAGATACACATACATATAAAAAAGGAATGAATGAGACTAAATGTACACCAAAATATCTATTTGCTACATCAAATGTATATGCCAATTAACTGTATATGTAACAGTGAAAAATCTTTTTTAAGAGTTCTAAAAAATTTAGTCAGTTGGAGAGGTGGTTCCATTTAGACAAAATTGTTCAGATGGTTCCATCTGCATTTGTTTTAATTTTCCAGAGAGGAAGGTTTCAAAAAGATCTGATTTTACATAAAACCAGTCCTCTGTCTTTCAACATCAGAACATTTTAAGATCTAATATTCTGTCGGCTGCTGTGGCGCTGGAGCCATTGTAGGCTGTTATCTCTCTGGTGCCACTTCAAGCAGTTGAAACAAATGAAAAATGTGACCAGCCTGGTGCTGATTTGATGAATTTCCTTCCTTCTTCTCTCTTGTCTTTCCTTTTTCCCTCTGCCTACCCCCTCTTCCCTTCCTTCCATTCTTAACTGAGTTCCGCAAATGTCTAGAGTGTTCCAAGGTCTTGTAGTAAAACTACACATATTTTGAATTCTTCACCTCTTGTCTTCTGGAAATTTATTTTTTTATTTTTTTTTAAAACTCATTTATTTTGTACATGGTCATGGCATGTGGTACCAGGGATTGATCCCAGGACCTTGAGCTCACTGAGCAGGTGCTTTGGGTCACTGAACTATCTCCTTAGCCCTCTTCTGGAAATTTCTGGAAGCATACTTAACAGAGATTTGAGACAAGCCTTTTGAGCACTTCTCATGGACTTGATAATAAAACAAGCATTTCCTGAGCAAGATTACTTTTAAATCCCAAAAAGAGAGCATCCAGCATCGGAGAATCACTGCTCAGGTGCATTGGTTTGCGACAAACCCACAACTGTGGAGGCTCAGGTAGACCTCACTGACTGAGCTTCGACATTCCTGTTTGTAGAAAGGGAATGTGAATAATATGTCCCTTGGAAGACAAGAAGTAATGAAGACTCGTGCACAGCCTTTGATAGAGTGCCTGGCATGCAGTAGATGTTCAATAAAAGTAATTACTGGATGTATCATTTCCTTGTTCATGTAGTGTGGACAGCAGGAACTCTGCTACATTTAATGATTGCTAAGGGCTTAGTTACTTTGCTCTAGATATCTGAAAAACCATGGAGAAACCCAGGGAAAATGCGTCATTTGACTCACAGATGCTATTATTGACATTGGTCATTGTACACAAATTGTAGAAACAGCTGGGGAGATGGCTCAGTGGAATAAGTACTTCCCTGGCAAGTGCAAGGGCCTGAGTTCAATCCCTGATTCTGCCAATGAATAAATAAATAAATAAATAGTAGAAACAGGAAAGCCAGCGATGATGCCTGGAAGTACTACAAAATACATTCTGAAAATTTGAAATTGTGTGAAGTGCAGCTCATGTGTTAAGTATCAAAGGCCTGATGAAAAGTTACCTAAGCTAAAAGGGGTTATGAGAATGCAGCCCACACTTACTGGCCAGTGCCTCATGCAGTGCCATCTGAAGTTCTTAACATACTTTGAAGGGTGTTTCACTTGGCCAACAGCATTTCACCTGTGCCCTTTACAAAATAAGTGTAACACTTACTGCATTTGACTTTTTCAATATTTAAAAGAGCCAGGTGCAAACAGCAGATATTAGAGTAGTCTTATACCCTAGTTAACAACTATGATAAGAAAACCCGGAGAATATAGAGGCATCCCAACTGTCTTTCTGCTTTACTTGACCAGCCAAATTGATCTAGTGACATGGCTTCTGTTAGCATCATTCATCAAGTATGAGCCAAGGAAGGTTGGAAAATGAGGCAGAGAAAGAACCAGTGCCTGATAATGAAGTCAAGATTATAATGATTACAGTGTTTCTAGAGTCATTTCAAAATAAAAATTTCCTCTTGTTGGAAAAGGAAATCCATTGTTCTGCTTTTCATAAGGGGAAACTAGTCCCTCAACAGACAAATTTCCCTCACCCTTTGTTTCATGGCAGAGCTTCATGTTTCAATATAGTAAATAAAGATGTGATTGGAGGTAAAGAAAGGTCAAAGCATACAGCTCTTTCTTTGCCTAAAAACCTTTTGAATTCTGACGAATTCAGTCAGAAGCAAAATGAATTAATCAGTCGAAAGTGATATTTCAAATAAAACAATTAGCATTTTCATATTTGTGTAGAGGGTGGGGATTTCAACAAGACTCATGGCTTTTGTTGAAATGAATTTTAAAAAATGAAATGAATTCAATTTCAAAGTTAATTTTAAAATTAAAGACCCAAACTTGAATCTCAATAGATATATTTAAGTATGTGTATATTTTCTAACCTGTCTCTGATGAGTGAGTGAGATGCTGGCATAGACTCTGCTGCCACTTTATTTAGGGTAGAAAGCTGGAAACAAGTGGAGCGGTGATAGGTAATCGATGCCCCGTCCTGCTGCCCGTCTCAGAGCTAGACAGAAATCCTTCAGCTTGCTGTAGTCCACAAGTCACGGAGCAGAGTACGCATGATCCTGATGAGACAGAACATGGTTAATGATTAATCTAAGAAGAAATCAGCAGTCATTTTTCATATTCTCAATTGGACATACATAGACAAAACTTCTATTAACAACTTTTGAAATTATAGACTGAATACACAATTCTGCACATTGAATCAAAGAGCATCAGTAATGATACAGCCATTTATACAATGACTCTAAAGTTATGGGAAGTCTTTAAAAAAAACACAAACCTTAACCTATAAAATTAAATACAAAATTAGCTCTCTCAGAAGTTTATTATTTTTTGAAGAAGAAAAATGAAATGGATTCTTAAAAATATAGTCAGAGGGCAAAATCACTCTATGCTGGTAGCTGGGCCAGCTGGTGTCACTTAAACTCTAATATACACTAAATATATATTAGAATGACTTAGTGAAGCCCTTAAAAAGTACTGACAGAAGTTGAATGGTGAGAGTCTATTGGGTTTTACCGAGGTGTCAAAAACATAAGTGCTGTGAACATAAACCAACTGCACAGCAAGCAACAGCTACAGATTTAAAACTGAGTCTCCCAACTATAACTCTAATGAGCACCTGCTATGACTGAGCTGTGGGAAGACCAGGGTATTCAGACAGGAGAGGGCCGACTGGATGGATTCCAGCATGAGAGAGACCGGTGCCTACATCCCAGGTAGCCATCTCCCAAGGTGCTTGCATAGCTCCCCACATGCATGCTATAATTAAAAAGGAGAAAACAGGAAAAGAACTTTTTAGGCAATTGAAACTTTCTTACTTCAGACCCATTTTTGACATTGCAGGCCCCAGATATTCCCTGAGGAGCACCTTGGTAGGACAGTTTCTCAGCTGCATCACTAATTGGCCTACTCTTATTTTTCTCTTTAATTTAAACCAAAGGAAGGGAAAGAACCTGCAACTTGACATGTGTGAGTGGAAATGAAAGTATTTTTTCTTTTTCAAAGTTGTACTAATTAACGTTGTTGAAAAACAAAGGGAACAAAGCCACCAGTAAGTAGTACATTAATCATATCGCTAGTAATTAGTGCCATAGTGGAAACTCAAGACAAAACAAAGAAGTTGAAATAGTTCTGGAACTAGTCATAATTTGTAGGTATCACTAGCTAAGAAATAGATGTACTTGGACGGGCAGAGAGGACATGAGTAGACTAGAATCTCAGGATCACATGAAGTTGGAAGGCTTGGCTTCATAAATTCTAAACCGCAGAGAAATGGAGAAATTGATATATTTACAGTGCCTAAAACCCACAGTTAAAAAAAATAAGAAGGGTAGGGGAAGACAGGGAGAGGACAGGAGATTTGGAGGAATGGAATATATTTCCATTTCTAAAGAGAGCAAGTTTATGCTGTTGTGACAAAACTAATGCCAAGTGTCATCAAGCCTCAAATATGTAGGGTTGTTTCAGAATTCAAAAGTAGTGTTTTTTTTTTTTTTGTATTGAACATACAATTGGATAATTTGGGGGGCATGCAAAACCTTCCTCAAGGTGGCAAAATGTTAAATTTAATTATAACCTCTAAAGAATGGAGCAAGTCATATGGTCGGTCGATTGCTTGGTCCCAGTTCTTCTATACCAGAGGCTATTCTGAGAATGCTTTATAGAAGTGTTTTATGTGAAAATGCTGATTTGCAGCGATTCTCCCTACAAATCAAGACTGAGCCCAGTGAGGTCCAGAAGAATAGGGAGGAAAGACTACAACATTTCTTCTGATTTCACATGGCCCTTATGAAATCATTCTGCTTTCTGTACTCCAAATTTCTTACTCAGAAAAATAAGAATGAACAGAATAAATATTAAGCAAGGGTACTGTCTTTTTGGAGATGGCTCTACCACGTGACCTATGGTTTAGAAGACTGTTAATCTTATTAAAATAAAGATATAAGTAAAAGAGTTGTTCATCTGGAAGTGGCGACAGGCGATTCTTTGCCTGGCTTTTTAGAGCAGCGCATAGAGGGAGGAAGGTGCCTTCAGAAGCAAGAGGGGGCAGTGTTGGCCCCTGCTTCCTGTTGCCCTTCTTCTTTTCCATCCAACCTTTTTTGCGAGACCACTGAGTACCTCTCTCATGCTTGGGGGCTGGAGTTTGGTCCATGCTGTCTGCACTTGCCTCTGCCTTTGAGTCTTGACCTCTTGGGAGTTCTGTGAACTCAAGGAAGCAAACCTATCTTTCTTATGCTTCTGATTATCATTGGGAAAGTAGGTGTGATGATGTACATGTTTGCCTGTGGAAGATTTACCTTTCAAAAATTTAGCAGAGAAGTGGCATGAAATATTGAACATATTCTTTCTTTTCTTGTCTTTCTTTCTTTTCTTTTTTGTATTTTAGGGAAAGGTCTCCAGGGTGTTCAGGGTCTCACTATTAGATTGGACTCCTAGTGATCTGCCTGTTTACAGCCTCCCAAGATCTGGGATTACAGGCATGTGCCACCATGCCCAGACTCAGTTGCCATCTCAGTGCACCCATGTGGGCTGGGCCCACACAGCAGGTCTGTGGATCGAACCCCAGACCCCTGTGCCTGCTTGCAGGCACTTTAATCTGCTGAGCTATTTGACTGGCCCTCCCTCTTGAACATATTCTATCATTGAGCTACTACAGTCTCCAATGTATGTGACGCATGATAACAAAAAGTTAGTAGGCACCAGCCTGTTATGATGATGGGGTCCTTTCCTTATTTCCTTAGTGTATAAGAAAAGGAAAGATGAGAAAAGGAAGGGAGTGGTGGTTCATCCATATCTGCATTTACAAAGACATCTATCTAGAGAAAGAATAATTCTTACAAAGTTTCTTTGCACTTCTGCTTCCAGGTAAGATGGTGGAATTGGGATCAAAGCTGCCCTTTCCCCTGCAAGAACCAAAACATTTTAAACACTTGTGAACATGTAGAGATGGTGTGGAGAGCTGGCTATGTTGATGATCCTGTGAGATGGACAGCAGGGGGAGAGGTCCCATCACTGTGCTCTGAGTCCTTGCGCTCCTCAAGGTCCCAGTGTTCAGTGTGCATCTCCAGTGTGAGCTTTGGGAGGTGGCCAGGTCATGAGATCAGTGCCCCAAAAGGGAGGTGGGTGGAAGCACGCTTACCCTCTGTGGCAGTCACCTTTCCGTTGAGAAGACACATCCCCATTACTCACAGTAATGATCCCCATTACTCACAGCTTGAACAAGAGGTTCAAGCTGCCTGTCGTTTCAGCCCATTACCAACTGGCTGCAGAGCAGGGAAGCTCTGGCAGAAGAGCCTGGTGGAGCAGAGTTGCTCAGTTTCTGGCTGCTGGGACACAGAGCAAGGGAACAGTACCAAAGAGGGAGGGAGGAGGGAACATAAAC
The DNA here is from genome assembly GCA_004027165.1 of Ctenomys sociabilis. Taxonomy (NCBI): domain Eukaryota; kingdom Metazoa; phylum Chordata; class Mammalia; order Rodentia; family Ctenomyidae; genus Ctenomys; species Ctenomys sociabilis. The sequence continues at coordinate 53,511 of PVKA01010354.1, forward strand.
CCCCACATGGCACCTCCAGGTGCACCAGACACACCTGAGGTCAGCTCCGCCAGTACATGGGGCAGACCACAAAGCCAATCAAGTGGAAACTCCACTGTCACTGTCACACCCTAGCCATGTGAGGGTGCAGTGAGAAAGGGTCCTGCAGGAGGGATGGACGCCAGACAGCACCTCTGCTGACACTTGGATGTTGGACTTCGCAGCCTCCCAAACTGTGAGCAGTGAATATCTATTGCCTGTATAGTACCCAGCATAGGATACTTCATTATAGCAACGTGAGATCCCCAATGCCTCCTTCTACTGTAGCTTTAGAGCTTCTAGGCTCAGGAGTAGGAAGGAAGGCTCCAGATGGAGTCAGCATACTCCTGGAGTTGGGACGGATACCCAGTCCAAAGTGCTGCATCCAAGATGAACATGGTAGTCAGTAAAGAAGCCTATATATCAGTAGGCTCCAAAAAGACACTTTCTCCTGTTATTTACACTGCCTCACAGCGCACAGGGAGAAAGTACTAGTGGAAGTGGGGGAAATGCTTCTTGCAATTGGGAACATGACTGATTTCACTTTTTATCACGGACCCTTTAGACCCCAGTCAGAAAAGGAGCACATAGCCTTTGGAAGCTGGACCAGTGGCCCGAAGTGAAAGTTGGTGGCCTGCTTACCAGCAAAAAGAGCATTGCAAGCAGAGTGCGAAATTTCAAATCTGTGCTTCCTCAAGCAGTGAGCCAAGGAACAAGTTTTTCTGGGTATTGTGGAGTCAGTTATTAAGTTTCTGTAGCATAGACTAGAATAACATTGGGCCCATTTAAAGCCAGGGTAAATTTACAGTTTCTCTTCAGATTCAAACATTTTTAGTGTGTTCGCCTTTTGTACTCTTAACACTGGACTAAGTGTTGGTGTTGCCACCTCCCCTTATCTTATCTCAGCCCATCTTACCTTTCCTTATCTCCGCCTCTGAAGTCATTATGCTAATATTAAGACACCTTGATAACAAAAGCCTTTTGTTCTCAGCTGGACCTTTCTGAGTCCTTTCTCCATCTCTCCTCTAACATAAAAAATGTACATTGTTTATCTTTATGAGTTAAGCTAAAAGGAAAAAAAAAACATGTAAACATTCTGCTGGACATGAGCAGAGCTACACATGTGTGTATTCACCCAACCCCAAATCAATTAGGAAAGCACATGGCTGCTGCAGGGCTTGGGAGGTCAGGGGAGCCCAGGTCTTTTGTTTAAGCAGGTGTTTGGGTAGCCCTACTGGGGGCATCGTGTGAAGATGTGGCTTCACTCATCACTTGTTGTTCCGCGCCAGCAGAAAAAGTGTCCCAAATAATGCCGAGAAAATCCTTCTAAGAGATTTCGGTCCAGAAACCAATCCCAGCAAGTATGACTTGTCTGTCTATAGTTTCATAAGGGCAGATTTCTCTGGTATTTAATTAGTGAAAGGGTGGAATCTATGCATTGAATTTAAGAAGAAAGCATTTCACTCTTTGGTGTCTGAGCATCTTGTGCAGTCTAGGAAAGAGAGCTAATGGTCTGGGTGATTTGTTAGCAAATAGGAGTGGGAATCAGGCTTCGAAGGGGATGTCCACCTGATAGTCATCCAGCAAGAATGAAAGCAGCAGCATTATTGAGCTTCAGGGTGTTGACGGCTGGTGGGAGGTGTCCCTCTATCACAGTGGTGATCATAGAGGAGTCTGGATGCTTCTACTTGTGAGGATTCAGCCTTAGTGTCCACAACAGAGGGAAAGGGAGGCGAGGAAACAGAAGGGAGAAGACAGAAAGCAAGAAAAGGGAGGGGGACTGGCCTTTAAGAAGCACCTACTGTGTGCCCTGCAGGGTGCTGGCTGGGAGGGCATGAGGGAAGGGGATGAAGTCCAGAGGATGGGAATTTGGGACAGAACAGAGTTTCACCACCTGCACTTCTGTTCCCTGACTGATTTTCTCTTGCTTTCTTTCTCTGGGAGTGAGGCTGATATATCCACCCCAAGCTCATGGAGAGAGTGTGACAATCTCCTGCACCTCCCTTCACCTGCCCATCCAGGTAACAGTAATTGAGGACAAGAAAGGATGCTCTGGTAGGAGTGCCAGTAACCTGAGGGTCTCTGGCCAAGAAAGTCCTGCTTTTCAATGATGCAACCTGCCACTTGCCAGCCATGGGATCTGGGGCAAATTATTGCATTCTATTTTATTTTTAGAGTAGTTGTTCAAAGGCCAGGCTTTGGAACCAGCCCACCTCTGTTTAAATCCAGACTGCAGCATCTTAGCTGTGTGACCCTGGGTGACCTGACCTCTTTGCTCTATTTCCTCATCTGTAAAATAGGGACAAAACCTCCCTCCTCAGTAGGGCTTTTGTGAAAAATAGAGGAAACATTGTGCATAAACTTGTATGCATAATGCCTGGCCTGTGATAAAGGCTTATTGTGCCTTAATTATTTTTGTTGTTGTTGTTTTGGTGGTACCAGGGATTGAACTCAGGTCCTTTCACTTGCCACGCAAGCACTTATTCCACTGAGCTATCTCTGTGGTCCCTCTATCTTAACTTTTATTATGCAGAGTAACCCTAGGTTACTCTGGTTCTCCCAGGTTCTCTGTAAGCAGCCTTGAAGAATGAATCTCAAATTTTTCTCAAAAGCTGCTCTCTTGGTGACTCATTAAGAGCTATTTTCTTTCTTCATTCTTTCTTGCTGGGATTGTCTTTTCCTTAGGTTGCAGAGGAGTCATGAGGCAGAATAGCAACAGTTCCCCTGAATTCGCACACCAGTTTTCTGAGACCTGCTGGCTTTTGAGCTCAGGTGAACTCTGTCTGAACCACAGCTGGCAGCACAGCAGCAGAGGCAGGGCTGTTATCACCCGTGTGTTGCATGAGGAGGCGTGTGACGTGCAGAATGGGAGGCTCAAGCTTGCCCAGGGCCTTGGGGTTCTCTGAGTCTCAGACCCTGGACAAAAACCCACTCCTCAGCTGCCCACACTTGGAATATGCACATTCATCCAGCCACTTGCTGAACCGTCACATTCTAAAGTGACAATAATAACGACTGATTGAAATCCTGCTCTGTAGAGCACTTGGGTGTTGCGGTGATACTGTTACATACATATCAAGTGGAAGAGGATAAAAGCATCCAGAAGGCAGAAGGCAATTTCAAGCATGCAAAATGGGGTCACTGACATGGAAATTCAGTGATATCTAATTCCCACTACACCAGCATTATGTAAATATGTGAGTAGGTGGAATTTTGTCAAAATGTTCCTAGTTATTACAAACTGCCACCAGATTTTAAAGATTAAAATTGCCAAGAGGGTTTGTGTAATCCTTGCATGTTTGTAGTTTTTTTCCCCCTAATATTGCTTCTTCTTTTTTTTTTTAAAGACACATTTATTCAGTGTCATGATCAGATTATTACATTTAGCAATCAACAGTACGGGTGCAAAAAAAAGGTCTACATTAAAACCTTTTGTTGGAATGCTTTACACTTTCCACAGAACAGAAACTAAAATAACCTGTTATACAATTAGTCACAAATACAGTCCTTGAGATTTTTGCCCATACACATGAGTATTGTCTAAAACATGTCTTCTTTGTAGCAGTGAGGCCCTGCCACCACTGTGCTTGGCTGAGTTCACACATCTGTTGTAACCTGCAGCTTCCCTATCACTTCTCTGGCTCTCCTCTCCTGCTAAGCTTTGTTTCCTGGAAGTGTTTAAAACCTTCTTCCACTGCCATAGCTACTGCAGCTGCTGGAGCCACCATCGCCACCTTGATTTCATGGTTTGGTAAAATATTGGCCTCCACCACCATAGGGCCCAGAGCTTCTGCCTCCAAAGTTTCCTCCCTTCATGGATCCAAAATTTGAAGATTGACTGTTGGAATTGCCAAATTCATTATAGCTTCCACCACCTCCATAATTGCTTCCATCATTACCAAATCCATTGTAGCCATCTCCACTGCCACCATATCCACCCCCATCACGGCTGCCACCAAAGCCACCTCGACCACTGAAGTTCCCTCCACGACTGAAACTGTCATTGCCACCGAAACCACCTCCAT
>PVKA01010355.1:0-64769 GCA_004027165.1 Ctenomys sociabilis
TTTTTTTTTTTTTTTTTTTTTTTTTTTTTTTTTTTTTTTTTTTTTTTTTTTTTTTTTTTTTTTTTTTTTTTTTTTTTTTTTTTTTTTTTTTTTTGTCTTTTTGAGACAGGGTCTCACTATGCAGTTCAGGCTGGCCTTAAGCTCACTTTGTAGCTCAGGCTAGTCTCGAACTCACAACAATCCTCCTGCCTCAGCCTCCTGAGTGCTGGGATTACAGGCCTGTGCCACCACACCTGGCTTATATCTTCTTGATTCAGTTTTGCTAATTTGTACATATCTAAGAATCTGTCCATTTTTTCTGTGTCTTTGATCCTGTAAGAGTAAATATTTAAAAAATAGCTACTGATGACTTTCTGAATTGTAAAGTATCTCTAGTGATTTCTCCCTTTTCTTTCTTTATTGCTTCAATTTGAGTTTTGTCTTTCTTCATTTGGAAGAGGTTGGCTAGAGGCTTATCAACTTTATTTAATCTTTCAAAGAACCAGCTTTTGGATTCATTAATTTTTGTACTGTTTTCTTGGTCTAAAATGCATTAGTTTCTCTGCTCTAATCTTTATAATTTTCTTCTGTCATTCAGCTTGGTTTGCTCTTCTTTTTCTAGAAGATGGAGGTGCAGTATTAGGGTATTTATTTGTTCTCACTTTTTTCCTAATGTGTGAGTTCACTGCTATAAATTTCCTCTGGAAACTGCTTTCACTGCATCTCACAAATTCTGGTAAGTTGTTTTGAATTTTCATTGGATTCTAGATAGTTTTCAACTTCTTTTTTTTTTTTTTTTTGAGGAACTGAGGATTGAACTCAGACCCTTGCGCTTACTCAACTTCTTCTTTAATCTCATCTGTAACTCATTGATTGCTGAGGAGGGTGCTGTTTAATTTCTATATATTTATGGGGGTTTTGTGGTTTATTTTGTCATTAATTTCTAGTTTTATCATCAAATAATATGCATGGAGCAATTTGTGTTTTCTTGCATATCCTTAAGCATGACCTGTGGACTAGTATGTGGTCTATTTTAGAAAATGTCCCATGTGCAGCTGAAGGGTGTGTATTCAGATACTGTTGGATGGCACACTCTGTATATGTCCACTAAATCCATTTGTTCAAAGGTTTGGTTTACTTCTGTTACTTCTTTGCTTATTTTTTGTCTGCTTGACCTATCTTTTTGAGATGGGGGTGTTAAGGTATCCTGTCAGGATTGTGATATTGGTTATTAGATTTTTCATGTACTTTAAAATTTCTCTTATCTAGTTGGGTGCTCCCATATTTGGTGCACACATATTTATAGCTGTTACCTTTTCCTCTTCAATTCTTCCACTAACCAGTATATAGTGACCTTCTTTATCTTGTTTGATCATAATTGGTTTGAAATTCAGATTGTCTGTGAACAGAATAGCTACCTTGCTTTTCTGAGGTCCCGGAGCACGTAGTATTGCTTTCCACCCTTTTACTTTCAGCCTGTGAATTTCTTCATGACTTACATGTGTTTCTTGTATTTAGCATATTGTTGGATTTTGTTTTTAATATACTCTACCAGTCTATTTGTTTTAATTGCTGAATTGAGTCTGTTTACATCGGTAGTTATAATTGATATTATCTCAGTTATTTTTTCACATGTTGCTGGGACAAATATCTGACACCCAAAGTGAAGGAAGGAAAGGTTTGTTTAGCTCACAGTTAGTGGAGGTTTCAGTCCGTACTCTGCTGGCTCCAAGGCAGATAGCAGTAGTTCATGGCGACAGAAAACAATAAAAAGCATAAGAGGAACAACAAGTGCTGCATCTATCAAACCTCTTTCTCTTTCTTCCACATCAACTGTGAAGACTGGAGCTCTTTCAAGGAAGTAGTGGCAGCTGCTGTGAAGATCTGAGCTCCTCCACAGTTGTGCGGCTGCGTGGATCAAGCTCCTCCAAGGAATTGTGCACACAGATACCTTCCTCAACCCCCTTATATACCCTTTTTGTGCTGAGTCACTGTAGGCTGGGCCCTCTCCACCCTAGATATGCCCTTGGGTATCACCAAGCTGATCCAGCCAAGCTTTGGGCATCTGAATTTGACACAATGTCAACCAGTACAGATATATATTGATTTATGTTTGTCATGTTATTTTCCTGTTGTTTGTTCTCTACTTTTATCCTGTGTTTAATAGTTTGCCATGTTTGGTGGGTTCTTTCTGTTGTCTTTCTTTGAATTGTGGGCATTTTGATCCTTTTTTAGAATATCTTTTAGTAATCTGTGTATGGTTGGTTTGGTCATCATGAATTTATTTGGTCTTTATCATGGAAGTACATCACTTCTCCATTAACTTGAAATAGAATTTTTCAGTGTAGCTCAATTTGGGTTGGAATTTTCTTTCTTATAGGGCTTGAAATACTTCACTCCATGCTCTTTTCATCTTGATGGTTTGTGAGGAGAAATCTGCCATTATTCTGATGGGTTTTCCTTTAAATATGATCTATTTCTTTTCTCTAGTGGCTTTTAGTATGTTGTTCTTGTGCTGAATTTCTGGGATCTTGATTATTACATGTCTGGCTGTAGTTTTTATTGGGTTGCTATTATTTGGAGTTCTATATGCCTCAGTTGCCTGAATATTAGATCATTTTTCTATATTCGGTAAGTTTTCTGCTATTACTTCTGCCTATATTGTATTTGTATCCTTTTTGTTGTCTTCTTTTTCCTATTGATGCCTATTAGTCTTATGTCATTCATCTTTGCATTGTTTTGCAGCTGTTGAATTTTTATTTCCTGGATCCTACTTGTTTTCAAGAGATCTTTCCTTATGTTTTCTCTAACTGCAATGGTTCCTTCAAGGTCTGAAAGTCTATCTTCCCTTTAATACAGATGATTCTGCCAATTTTTAATGGAGTTTTTTTTTTTAATTTCTAGTATATCTGTTTGAATCCACCTCATGCATTCTATTTCTTGCCTATATTGCTTATTCAAGATTTTCATCATTTTTCTATTCTCCCCTATTTTTTTAGTCAGTGTCTTCTTTAGAAACACTTAGTAATTCTTTCATTGTAGGTATCATTTCTTTTTTTTTTTAACCTGTGAGATTATTTCTGATCTGATTTAGTCTATATTCTTCTGCAGTTGTTTCTTTACTTCAGATGCTATTTCAGAGATTTCAAGTGTGTGGTTTCCAATTTCTTCTATGCTGATGTCTCCTAGGTTTGTTCTGGGTGGACTTGGGGCCTGAGGATGCATTTTTCTCCTTCTTTTTTGTCATTTTCTATTTCAGAGAAAATTCTTTATTTTGATTTCTGTGATATGTTTTTGTAAAAGTTCGACAGTAGGTAGCTGTATCACTGCAGTCAGAGCCTCTCTGTGAAGATTCTATTTTTTAGGTATTTCTCCTGTGTCAGAGATTCTTGTTTTGTGTGTGTCCCATGATTATGCCTTCTGTATTGACTGAGCAAGATTTTGTTTTCTGCTTGGCAATGTCATCTGTCCTTCAGTGTAGGGCTTTGGTGAGGTTATTACTCAAGCACCTCTCGATATTAATACTCAAGGGAAAAGATGTGGTTAAAGCAGAAATGGTTTCCTATTTATAGGAGTACAATTAGCAATACTAAAAACAGCTAGTAAAATTTAGAAATTGACAAACTTTTGTGACAAGTGGGTTTGTACTATAGACCATAGGAGCAAATATAGCTGTATAGCAAAGTAGATCTTAACTTGGGAATTTGTATTTAAATAATTTCCCCTGAGTTCTGTCTGGGCACCCCCTTTTCATGCACCTGGAGTCTTCCAAACAATGGCTCCAGTTCCCTGCTGCCACCTCTGTGCTGCAAGGATGCTCCTGTAGGTCTGGGCCTTGGTTTGGGCTTGGGTGGGCCCGGCAATATGACTCAGCTCACTGGGTCTTGATCTACTGAACTTGAACTCAACTGGAAGGACCTGGCTGGAGCTTTGTTGCTGTGTTTGGCTCCCTCCAACTGAGCCCAGTTCAAGTGGATCACTGGGTCCTGCTGGCTTCTGGTCATGCAGCTTCTTCTGGCAGACCCACCAAATGGAGTGGGCTTGTTGCACCTCTCTGGCTGCCAGTGCCCTGGCTCCTTTCCAGTAGGCCCATGGAGGTGGAGTTGGAATCTTGATTATTATATGCCTTGGCTTAGATTTATTTTGGTTATGCCTATTTGGAGTTCAATGTGCATCATTTATTTGTGTCAAATTCTTTATTCATGTATGGGAACTTTTCTGCCATTATTTCTGTGAAGAGGTTTTTAATGGCTTCTGATTTGTCTTCACCTTTCTTGCTGATTATAATCAATCTTATGTTGTTTTTCTTTGCTGTGTCCTGCAGCTGACAGACTGTTTTCCTGATCTCTTGTGATTTTTAAAGTATCTTTTCCTTCTCTCATTCCTGTCTTATACATCTGATATTCTATGCTCACCTTCAATCTGTTGCATATAGTTTCAGTGGAGTTTCTGATCTACATTTCTGTTTGGATCTGTTTCACTGCTTCTATTTCTTGTCTGTATTAGGCATTCATGATTTCCACCATTTTGCTGAGCTCCTCTGTGTGTTTACCTTTGTTTTCTTTCATGTGTTTCATTTTGATACTCATTTCCTTTTGTACCTTAGAGATTATTTTTTCTATGGTCTCTTCCATTTGTTTATTCTCTTCTGCTGCTATCATTTCAGATAGTTCTATTTGTTGTCTTCTGATTTCCTCAATATCTTTGTGCTCTGTAGTTGTTCTGCATGGGCTGGGTATTTAGGATTGCATTTTGCTTCTTCATTTTGTCATTTTCTATTCTTTTCTGTGTTGATGCTTGCAGAATTCTTATGTTATGTAGCCTTATCACTGGTGTTCAGACTTTCTTTGGAGATGTCTATTTCTCCGATGTGGGTGATCTTGGTATTTATGTCTTTCTCAAGAACTTACCTTCCCAATATATTAAATCTAAGGTGTTGCTATCAATTAGACTTAGAGCCCATTCCTTTGGTACTGGACTATACTGATGGTTATAACTCCTTATAATCACAGTGCTGTCATGGGGGGCCTTGTTATAACATTTATGAAATACTTGTTTAGTTTAGTTGGCAATAACAATAGACTCAAGTACAGCCTGCATACTAACAAACTGTGGTAACTTTTAGTCTGATATTTATAATTACAGGAGAGAGGTCTACAGAAATATAATCAATGTATAGCAGGAACTTGTATGCAATGATTTTCCACTTAGTAGAGTGATTGTACCCCATTGTGGGGGGTTCAGGAAAATAGGGGGTAGAGTGGAGAGATGAATAAGATTAGATGTACTGGCAACAAGGTTGGAAGGCACAGGATAATCATCCAGGTTTTATGTAATTATAGGACACAAGAGGGAAGGATTGAAAGAGAAGGCCTAGGAGTTTTTAAATGAATCAGAAAGAGAAGAGAAAATGTTTATTGCCATGAAAGTATCATAACATTAAGCAAGACAGTTGACAAAGGAGAGGAAGTGAATGAGTAGAATTAAACAAAGGGAGAGTTTAGAGATCATCTGTTTGCTTGTATTGCTAATATTGCAAGAGATATTCCCACACCTCTAGTTCTGCCTGTCCATCATGTGAACCTTAGCCAAGATGCTGCTGTGTTGCTGATGTTGCTGATGTTTCTGCACGTTCTCACGCCCTGAGCCCCACCAGTGGAGGGAGGGAGGAGTGAATGTCAGACTTCCCTCTAGCCACACGGTCCCAGGTCAATGGAGAAAGCAAGGAGCTCAACTCATACTCTTCTAGCCACTCCAAGCAAGTGTCCTAGGTACTCATATTCCTCTCAGGCCAAGCAGTCCCAGAGCAATGGAGGAAGGGAGAGGTGTGCACTCATATTCCTCTTGCCAGCCATGCTGTCCAGGACTTAGCAGTTATTTCTTGAATGCACATAATTTTTAGGAATATATAGTGTCATTATAGAAGAACTCACTGAACTTTGAATTTTCAACATTATATTTTTACCTGTGAATTTCAAATAATTTTAGGGATAACTTTAAAAATATTTCAGTTGTATAAATTTATGAAGTACATTGTGATAATTTTCTCTGTGTGTAATAATCAACTCAAGATAGTTAATATTTGTATCCCCTGAAATATTTGTAAAATTTTTGATATTTTTAATGAAGAGAGAAAAGTGATTATCACATACAAATTGAAGGAATGAGTGACAATACTTGTACTATTCAGTTGTCAAGATTAAAGCAAAAGTAAAAATTCCAAAATCAAAAATCAACAAGAAAACCCCAACACAGCCCCAAAGCCAAACAGTCATTCATTCAATTAATCAATCATAAAACAAATAAATAAACAAAATAATCCAGGTACCCCAATTTTTAATTTAATACCTTCAACCACTAGTCTCTAAGGGACAACTCGTTCTTACCTATTATGAGAATTCCATTTAGACACAGTCAGTACAGCTATAAGTTGACGAATGACCTAACAATAAAAACAATCTGCTGAGGAATTCTTTCCCTAGCTCATTACCTGTTCTGTGTTGCCACTGAAGACTCCATCAAGGATAAAGTATGTCCAGAACAGTGGCCATTCACACTCAATGTTTTCAAATAGCTTCAGCTCAGCTGGCTCATAGTAGAGACGATTGGGATCCTAGTAATAACATAATAAAAAGTCTGTCTTATTACTCTGAATTTAGGCATGCATCTTTAGTTCAGAAATACTATATTATGTTTTTTCACTACTGAGAGTTCATTTCAGTATAAGTACTGCACGCTAACCGATTGCGCCACTGGAGCTCTGAGAGTTCATTTCAGATAAGGCAGCACATGTACATTCCTTATTTAGGAAGTACTCCATGAGATGACATGTCTAGTGAATTTATCATAACCATAGCATCACAGGAGAGTATATAGAAAGACTGGTCTGCAATAAAGTGGAATTTGGTTCTGTACTTTTTAAGTTTGAGGTAGTAGTAAGGTGTATAAATAAAAATGCTTAAAAGGCATATACAGATAAAGATTCAGGATTTGTCTTTGTAGAGTTGATACATGAAGCATAAATTATAGATGAGTTTTGTGGAAAAGTACTGTACAAAATGAGCAAACTTCCCGAGAATGTAATCATGTTAAACCCTCAGATTAGGGTGAAGGAAAGACAAAAAGTAAAGAATCAGGCAAAGGTAGAGCGTGGAGAATCGTGCACGTTCTCCACGCCCTGAGCCCCACCAGTGGAGGGAGGGAGGAGTGAATGTCAGACTTCCCTCTAGCCACACGGTCCCAGGTCAATGGAGAAAGCAAGGAGCTCAACTCATACTCTTCTAGCCACTCCAAGCAAGTGTCCTAGGTTGAAGGGGGAAAGGAGGAGCAGGAACTCATATTCCTCTCAGGCCAAGCAGTCCCAGAGCAATGGAGGAAGGGAGAGGTGTGGAAATTGAAATAAGAAATGATTTCAAGAAATCTGGGGATAACAGTGATGCACTATAGAGAAGTGAAAGAGTAAAAATTGGGAAAAGACAATTGGATTGATAATTTAGGGGTTTATAGTGATGTATCATATCATAATTATGTAGAATGGTAGGAGCAGAAATCATATTTGGGGCTAAAGAATAAAATGGAAGAGAGGAAATAGAACTTGAAGTAGGAGCTTGATTAAAAACCTGTAATGCCTCTGGAACATTTAAGGCTTCAACAATGTTTACATTGTAACATTTAATAACAGTTAATTTTCCCCATTGATATTTCCAAGGAGAACTTTTGACTAGCAAAACAAAAGGAACAGGAACTTAACCTATTTTTAAAAAAAAAAATGTTTTGATACAAGGTCCCATTACATAGCTTGGACTCATAGAGATTCTATCTCTATCTCCCCAGTGCTGGGATTACAGAAATACACCACCATGCCTGGTCTGGGGCTGGCTCAGCACACAGGGAGCAAGGTAGTGTCCCATGTGGTACCAGTTATTGAACTCAGGGTCTTGCACTTGCCAGGCAAGTACTTAGTCTGCTATGCTATCTCCTCAGTGAGGAACTTGCCTTTTTTTAAAGGTCAAGTTCTGTGTTAAACTAATCAACTGCAAAACTCAGAAGGTGGTACTATACTTTGGATCGGGTTTAAGTATATGCTTCAAGGTTTCATGTCTTGAAATGTGATCCTTATTGTGAGTTGTTAAGATAGTGGACACTTAATCTAATTATGATTTTACATAATCTAATTATGATTTTTAGAGGAGGGTCCTGTGTGAAGGGATTAGGTTTCAATAAGGTCATTAGGGTAGAGGCCCTAAGATTGAATCCTTGTGGCTTTATAAGAAGATTGATCTAAGTATCTATCATCTGTCTATCTATCTATCTATCTATCTATCTATCTATCTATCTATCTATCTATCTATCATCTATCTATGTATCTATCTATCTATGTATCTATCTATCTATCTACCCATGCTCCTTGTCTCTTTCAATGTGATGCTCTGACCCGCCTTAGGACTCTCCAGCAAGAAGTTCACCACCAGATTTGAACCTTTGACCTTGTATCTCCACAACCATCAGCCAAAATAAATATGGTAAAACCTCTTTCCTTTAAAACTTACTCAGTTTTTGGTATTATGTTATTGGCAAGAGCGAATTGATTCTGATGTATAATTCCTTTGTAATTATTGAATTTGGTGATGGAATACTTTAAGACTATGAAAATTATACTTTATATTGTTTTTGCTCACACTTGTGTCCACTGATTTCATATTCACCAGTAGGTCTTTCCTGAATTTAACCAACTGCAAGAGGTGCAGTGCACTGTCACTCTCTCTCTGTCTCTCTGTTCATCTCTGTCTGTCTGTCTCTCTCTTTCTCTTTCTCAACTCACAAAGGCTCCAAAACACAGAACTTATCAGTTAAGGCCAACAAATATCACATATATTAGTTATTGTTATCGTATTTAATGAACCACATAAGTACCATCAGTAAAGTAAGTATACTTTCTCAGTGAGAAGAAAGATTTGTACTAATAGTGTTTAGACAAGATATCATATCTGCATCTTGTACTATGAATAACTACTATGAAGACAACAATATGCAATGTATTATTTTAAGTGTTCTACTAACCTGTTTTTTTAATAACCTGTTTTGAAACTGTCCCATTGTTATTTCTTTCTCAATAAATTTATTTAAAAATATATGCTAAAACTACATTTTATGCCTTTATTAACTATTTTGGAAAACTGTTGTTTGTGGTAAACATGTGTAAACTTATGTAAGTAAATTATATAAAACACAAAGTGAAGAATAGAAAGAACTATAATCATCCAGTGGGGGGGGGGAATGAGGATACAGACAGACTTTGTCATTGTATCATGTATTCATTCTGGGGGAAAAGAAATTTACCTCTTTAGGAGTTTTATATCCATCTCGTAGAAAACGACAGCAACCATAACGACCCTGGAAACAGAAAAATATAACTCATCAGAAATACATTCTCTCCAACATCTATATGTATCAACCTCTCACAAAGATAGACATGATACTTAATAATAAAAAATGGCCCATGCCCATAATCTCAGCACTTGGGATGCTGAGGCAGGAAGATTTCTGCAAGTTCAAGACCAGTCTCGACCACATGGTGAGGTCAAGGTCAATCTGTACTACAGAGTGAAATCCTGTTTCAGAGAAAACCAAAATCAATTTCAAGTGAAGGCTCAGACACAGGTTCTTGACACTTGTGAAGAGTGCTCATTGATAATTTTGTAGAATATCTCTCCATTTGTTTTTATCTTTTTCACATGTGAGGTCATGCATTATCAGAAAGGCAATCAGTCCTCTGTGAGAGCCTGAGAGAAAGTTTTCTCTCCATGTCACTCTCCCCAGGCACACTATAGAACTTCAATCTCTTTCCTCTGTGGCTCCATAATCTCCTTGTCCAGAAAATTTGGAGCTCAACTGAGTTTCATGATGTTGCAGTACAGGTTCTCCTATGACCTGAGTCTTGGCTGTGACTCATCCACATGGATGACACAGACAAAGGATCTACAGAATAAGGTACAGGACTACAAGATAAACCCTGAGGGGACTTTACTGACCTCATAAGAAACAAAAAGTACATGTTTTGGTATATAGGTCTTGCTCTATCTCTGTCTTAACCATCCAGCAGAAAAGTATAAAAATGAGGTATACAACGTGGGGCCATAATAATAAGTTGAGCTGTAAATGGCTACGGCTGAGAACTTCTTCAGATAACTGTGAATTATTGTGGAATGCTGGACTGTGTTGGATGGTGTTGTCGAGTTCAGGCACCTAAATTAGTTGAATGACAATGGAGTGTCCATCTTTGACAGGTGTAGACAAAGGAAGGGGTATAGAAAGGAAGAATCATGATGTGTGTGTATGGACAGTACAGTTGGGATAGATACGCCATGCTTCTACATAATCCTATGAGAGGTAAGATTTGCACTAATGGTGGTTGGAGAGGATATTATGTCGGCTTCTAGTACTGAGGACAACCACTAGGAAGATAACAAGGTAGAAATTATTAGTTATTGAATCTTTGATATAATTCAGGTATAAAAAATAAGATACATAAACAGCTACACTCTCTTAATTTACTGATAAGAGATATCTGCTATAATAATATCTGTAAATATAATATCATGTATGCACCTTGTACAATACCAAAACATTATTGAAAACATACAGTTTTCAATGTATTAATTTATCGAATCTGTCCTGTTAAGGTGTCTTAAAACTGTCTCATTGATATTTGTACTTCAATAAAATAAATAAATAAATAGATAAAAAGAAAGAAAAAAAAGGCAATCTGCCCTTCTCAGTGCATTGTATGAGGGGTATGGGATGTCAGTATGTCCTGTTGCTGGTGATAGTAAGCCTCATAACTTGGCTATAGTGATGTCTACTGAGCTAATAAATATTTTGGGAGGAGATACTTTGAGACTATGTAAATGCTCTTTCTCCTTAAACTCTCATCCATGCATCAGTACATCTCTCCTAAAACAACTGCTATTCAAGTGCTTGCCTAATGGCAAATTTATATTTTTCTAATTTCTTCAAAATGTATTAACTGAAATTCTCCTAGTTTTAAGATTTGTCTCCTATACCATTTATTTGTTTTTCAGTTATTTGTTTATATCAGTATGGACTCATGGATCTTTTGTGTATTATAATCCCACAGTAGGATAGCTACTTTGTCCTTCAAGATGTTTCTGCTTTGGCCTCAAGGAACACTTCCCAGGTGGTTCTTAACTCTCTTTGACATGTTCCATCCTCTTTCGATCAGTTCTTCTTCTTTTTTTTTGATGGAACTGGGGATTGAACTCAGGCCTTGCACTTGCCAGGGAAGCACTTATTCCATTGAGCCATCTCCCTGGCCCTGATCAGTTCTTTAAAGGACTTTTAGAATCCATAAGATGCTACAAGATACTCTTGTATCTTCCCTGTCCTGGTCCTAAATTAACCACTTCGATGAGCTATAGATTTTTCTTTGTACTGGATATGGAACTCAAGGCCTTGGACTTACCAGACAGGCACTGCACCAAGCTACATCCCTGGCCCACCCCTGGCCCAGCTACAGAATTTTGATGCCTCCCACTTTGCTCGTTTTGCTTGGTATTACCTTCGATGTTGTAGATATCTCCTGCTTCTACATATATTTTATGATTATTTTTATGAGTTCTGCAAATAATGTTGTTGGTAGTTTAATAGGGATTGCATTAAAGCTATATATCACTTTTAGCGATATGGCCATTTTAATGGTTTTAATTCTAACTAGGAGAGGGAGATGTCTTTCCATTTACTAACATCCTCTTCAATTTTTTTTTCAAAGTCCTGTAGTTTTCATAGGGATCTTGAACTTCTTTGAGTAGGTTGAATCTTAGGTATTTAAATTTTTGCCTATGAAAATTTTTATTGCAAAATTTAATACATATATGGAAAATTGTGCCTTAAATCATAAATGTTCAACTTCATGGATTTTTATAAAGCAAAGGGCATGAGTTGCTACCACCTTCATCAAGCAATAAATTATGATTTTATTTATTTGTTTATGTATTTATTTATTTTTGTGAAATAAGGGATAAAATCAGGGCTTCACACATCCTAGCCAAGCAAGTGCTTTCCTGCTTGGCTACATTTCCAGGCACTGTTAATTTGTTTTAAGAAAAGAACAGGTGTGTTTTGATGGTGTTCAGGTTAAAAATCATTAGATACTAATCCATGGAAGTTCAAGAAGTTTATATGACTGATCTGTTACATAATATGCTTTAAAGGTGCCAGTTGTCAGCTAGCTCTTTAACTGAGACAGAGGAAGCCGTAGTTTACATTTCTAGGAGGACTTATTTGTCTCTTGTGCTTTATAATTACAGCAGGCTAGATGCTCATTCTTTCCCTGAAATACTCATAGCTACCTCAAACTCAATATATTTTGTATGAAGTGCCTCTCTTTCTATGCTTGCTATCTCAGTGAAGGATATCTCCCTGTATCTAGCTGTTATGCTAAATACCTAACACCTGTAACTATTTTTTTTTCTTTTTTATCAGCATGTTTGCAGACATACCATTTACATGCTTCGTGTGGAATTTGTGGATGTACATAACACTCTTAATTCCTTCTTTTACCCCTTCTCTTTCCCTCTCACTCCTCTATCTCTTGATCCCTTTACCCTCTGCAAAAGATCTTTCTCCCTACTTTCTATTATCTATCTTTTATTTTTCTTTTTATTTTAAAGCTATCATGAATGAAACTGTCTTCTTAATTTCTTCCTAATTTAGTTATTGGTGAATAGCAGAACTATTGGTTTTTTTGTGTTAATTTTGTATGCTGCAAATTTGCTGCCTTTATTTATCAGCTCTAAGAGTTTTCTGTTAAAGTTTTGTGCAACTTCTATGAAATAGTGATTATCTATCATCTCCAAATAGATCATATGACTTCTTCCTTTCCTATTTGTATTCATTTCATTTCTTTTGCTTGACTGTTCTGGCTAAAATATGAATATTATATTGAAGAGGAGTGATGACAGTGGGCATGTTTGTCTTGTTCCTGGTATCACAGGGAATATTTTCAGTTTTTCTTCATTCAGTAAGTTGTTGGCTGTGGATTGTCATAGATGGCTTTTATCAGATCAACATAAAAACCTACAGTCCTTATTTTAATCAGGGTTTTCATAGTGAAGAAAAGTTGGATGTTTGCTTAAGGATTTTTCTGTGTTTACTGAAATAATTTTTATCCTTCATTCTCTTTACATTGTGTATTATATTAATTGATTTACATTTGTTGAACCAAATTTCCATTCTTGGTATGAAACCAATTTGGTCACGATATATAATCTTCTTAATAACTTGTTGAATTCTGTTTGCAGATATCTCTTTTTCTTTCTTTTATTGAGTCCACATCTGGATTTTGTATCAGGTTAATGATGGCTTGATGGAATAAGTTTCGAGGCATTTCCTCCCTTCAGTTTTATGGGACAGGCATTAATTCTTCTCTGAAGTTCTGGTAAAATTTAGCGCTGAATCCATTAAATTCTAGTTTCTTCTTACTTGGTAACTTTCATTGGTTGTTCTTCTGTTTAGGATTTTCATATCTTCTTGATTCAATTTGGTAAGTTTCATGTATCCTGGAATTTATTAATTTCATCCAGATTTTCCAATTTATTGGAATATATGAAATACGTATTTTCAAAATAGTTTCTAATAATCCTCTGGATTTCAGTGGTAGCTGTTGTAATTATACCTTTTTCATTTAAAATTCATCTAATTTTATTGATGTGGGTTTTTTGTCTTTTTATTTTAGTAAGTTTGGCTAAAGGTTTATCAATTTTATTTATCCTTTCAAAAAATTAACCAATTAATTCATTGATCCTTTGTATTACTTTTTAGTCCCAATTTCATTAATTTGCACTTTGATCTTCATAATTTCTTTCCATTCACTAGCTTTAGTCTTGAATTGTTCTTTTTTTTCTAGGTCTCACAGATATGTCATTAGGCTATTTATTTAGGATGACTCTATTTTGCCAATGTGGACACACATTTCCCTCACAGTACTGCTTTGTACCTCATTTATTATGATATACTGTAATAATATTATTGTTTTTATATTTTATTTTTAATCTCTTTTTAAAATTGCTATGTTTGCAGCACATAATATGTACATTCACCTTGGGGAATTAGTTCATATACATACTGCATCACAGTCATTTTTAGTTTCTGTTCCTCTTTTTGCCCTCCCAACTGTCCCTCCATCCTCAGATTCCTTTCACATCTCCTCAGTCCCCTCCCTCTTTTGTATCATCTATGTTTTTGCACTTTAAATTACTTTTAGATTGAGTTTCTCATATAAGACATACCATGCAATATTTAACTTTCTGTGCCAGATTTATTTCATTTATCATTATGATCTTAAGTTGCATCCATTAATTATATTGTTACTTGTTGTAGAAATTTTAAATTTCTTTTTTTAGTTTTCTCTATGAGGCTTTAAATGTTTGAGTGTATTATTCAGCTGGGTGGAGGATTGCTGCAAGTTTTAGGCAGGGTTAGGCTACAAAGTGAATTCAAGGCCAGCTTGAAATATATAACTAGACCTAACACAATTCATAATACCTAAATCTTGGAAGCAGTCTATATGTGTACATAAAAGATAACCAGAAGGCTGGAGAGATAACGTGGTGGTCTAAGTGCCTGCCTGGCAAACAGAAGGACCCAAGTTTTCAGTCCTTTGTGCCTCATGTGGGTGCCAGCCCCTAAACCGGGTATGGTGGCACACATCTGTAATCCCAGCCCTGGGGAGGCTGACAGAGGGGGATCACTGTGAATCAAAACTCTGTAGTAAGTCCCTGTATTCAATAAATATATTTAAACTTTTTTTCAAAAAGGATGAATGGATAATGAAAATGTTATATCTGCACTAAATCAAGTCCTACTCTTCCATAAAGAATTAACCTGAGAAGTCCGTAGGAAGATGGATGAAGCTTGAGACCATAATGTTAAGTAAAATACTCAGACACAAAAGCTCAACTGTCACATGGTTTCTCTTATATAAGAAACACAAACTATAAATAGAAGTTAAAATGAAAGATAGATAATAGGAAGTAGAGAGTCAGATCTTTCCTAAATGGGATGGTGATCAAAATATGGAGGAAGGAAGATGGGAGAAGGAAAGGAGATAGAAAAAGGTACTCAAATGTGTTATGTACACATACCAAATCCACAAGAGGAATGTAATCATTATAGACTACAAACCACTAGTAAAAGTAAAAAGTATATTATTCAATTTCCATGTGTTTGTGTAATTTATTAATTCTTTTACTTTCATTTCTTTATGATCTGATAAGATGCAAGATATTATTTCAGTTCTTTTGGATTTATTGACACATGTCTTATTGGCCTAAAATATGATCTATTTTGAAGAAAGTTTCTTGGGTTGCTGAAAAAAAGAATTTTCTGCTAGATTGGATGAAAGATTCTGTAGATATCTGTTAAATCCATTGGTACAGCTGGGAATATAGCTAAGTGGTACAAGTGCCTGCCCAGCAAGTGCAAGGTCCTGAGTTCAATTCCCAGTACCAAAAAAAAAAACCCATTTGTTGTATGATGTAGCTTAATTCTGATATTTCTTGCTGATTTTTTAATCTGGTTGATATATTTGTTGGGGTGTATAGCTGTCCTTTTATGCCAAATAGATTTTGGTTAAAGAAATTGGGTATACTGATGTTTTCAGTAAGGATATTTATAGTTGTTATCTGTTCTTGGTGAATTGTTTCATTTATTTTTTGTAATGACCTTTTATGTGTCTGTCTGGCAAATTATGTGCCAAAATTGCTGAGAAATTTTGCTTTGAAGTAAACCTTGATATAAATTAGAATAGCTACTCCTACTTACTTTCATGCTACAACTGCTTGGAATATCATTTTCCTTTTAAACATTTATTATTATTATTATTTTTTTTTGGTGGAACCAAGGATAGAACTCAGGCCCTTGCACTTACCAAGCAAGCACTTATTTTACTGAGCCATCTCCCCAGTGCCCCATTTTCTTTTTTTTAAATGGTTACTAAAATCAATTCAATTGTTATACCAAATGTGGTCTTATAAAATTAAAAAGTTCATATGCATACTGTGATGTGATGACCATTTCTTGTTTTGATACAACCCTAGGAAACAGATGGCACTAAATGCACTTTACAAAAGCTTTAAGGCTTAAAAATACAAACAAGCTGCATTTCTCAAAGTAACTTACAGGTTGAGAACAGGATGGATCTTAAATCTATAAAGCATTTTCCTAATATAAGAGATAGCCACAACAATGGGCTGCACCTGGGCAGGGCCACCTCAGCTCCTCCAGAAAAGAACTTCTCCATGATGCTTCATAGACAAAATCATAGAAGTCTAACACAAAGACAGAATTGTAAAAGCTGTTAGAAAGAAACTAATGAATCTCTTATAAAGGAAAACCCATTAGAAGCTGGGTGTGGTGGTATATGCTCATAATCCCAGCACTTCAAAGGCCAAATAAGGTGGCTCTGTTTGAGCTCAAGGCCAGGCTGGGCTGCATAGTGTTGCTTTTTCTGCCTTATGCTGCCAAGAATGGTTGCTCCTCTGTGATGTGCCACCTTGCCTTGGAGCCAGCTGATTATGGACTGAAACCTCCACAAAGTGTGACCTAAATAAACCTTTTGTCCTTTAACTTTGGGTGTTAGGTATTTTCTCTCAGCAAGGAGAAAAGTAACTATGATAATACCCAATGTCAACAAGTCTTATTTCATTGAGTAAAATAATTAGGGGACTTTTGAACACATGTATAGTATTCATATATACTCTCAATGAAGCCACTGAGAAAGAAATTAGGGCAAAAAATATTCACAGTAGCATCAAGAAAAACTGAATACTTAAAAATGAGACCCATAATAGCAAAAGCAATCTCGGGCTAAAAAAAAGAAAACCAGGAAGATTCATCATCTCCAAGTTATATTACAAAGCTACTGTCATAAAAAACAGTATAGTACTCTCACAAAATCAGATACAAAGATCAATGGAACAGAATAGAGGATGCAGAAACAACCTCAGGTACATTCAACTGTTTGATCTTTGACAAAGAGGACAAATGCACAAACTAGAGGAAAGACGGACTGTCTTAATAAATGGTGTCAGTATACTGGGCATCCATATGCAGAAGACTGAGCCTAGACTGATATCTCTCACCATGTACTAAACGAAAATCAAAGTGTACCAAAGAACTAAATGTTAAACCAGAAACACTTAACCTGCTGTAAGACGAAACTCATAAAACTCTTGAACTCACAGGCATAGGTGAGGACTTTCTGAACAGAACCCTGGCTGTACAGGAAATACTTCTGAGAACCAATAAGTGGGATCAACTCAATTAAAAAGCTTTTCCTCAGAAGAAACAACCAAATAGAGTAAAAAGACAATCTACAAAATGGGGAAAATTTTTGTTAGCAATTCCTCACACAAAGGACTCACATCTAGAATGTATAAAAGCTGAAAGAATTATACCCCCCAAAATAAAAAACAATAAAAAATCGGCCAGCAGAATGAGTAGACACCTTGCAGAAGAAGAAGTACAAGTGGCCAATAAATTCATAAAGAAATGCCCAAATCAATGGCCATTAGAGAACTGCAAGTTGAAACAACACTGAGATTTCATATTACCCCAGAGAAAGCAAAAATCACAAATGCTGGTGAGGCTGCAAGAAGCGCCTTATATGGTCACCAAGAGATTCATGGATAATGACAATGCTGTATTTACACAAAAAGGAGTATTCTGGGTCATAAGGAAAAATAAACAGATACACTGCACCCAGGGTTTTGGGGCCAGTGATACAGGGTTCTAAAATAATTTAACATTAGTGTTGCTTCATCAGTACATTTTCAAATATACCTTCCTCCTCATTGAGTCAACAGGTGCCCCGGCTTCTGTCTAGAAGGGGGGCTGCCACCTGCTACATGTTGCATTTTGGATTGCAAGTCCTGTGTTCCTCTATTTCTCTCTCATATTACATTTATTTATAATTGTAAAATCTACAGGACAAGGGAAGTCATTTTATATACTCATTGTTCCTACTCATATATAATTTCTGTACCAAATGCTTAAATTCAAAGAAATCCTATTGGTCAATATGATTGTAATTGTGTAGTACTTGTGGGAAAATTTAGGTCATGGCAACATTCATTATATAATGGAATATGAAAGTATATTTAGTCTTTCTGCATTTTGTAATTTGCACTCATATGTTTTATGTCAAATGAATAGTGATATGTATTTTGTGTAGATTTTATGTCAGATAAATACATGAAATATCTTATGTAACAGTATTTTCAAGCACAAGAATGCTGCCCTTGAGCTCACTTTGTGGCTGGTCTTGAACTTTTGCAACTATTTTTCTGCCTCCTGGGTATCAGGATTACAGGTGTGCCAAACCATACATGGCTTATATGTTATATATTATATGTCATACTATTCCAAAGATCATTGTATTGTATAAACTATATATACTTAATAATTTGTACTTTCTTTGTCCAAATGTCATAAAATATTTTCAGACAATTAAAAAAAAAAGAGTAAAGATTGTTCTATTCTCCTCCTGGTTGATTCATGGCCAGCCTCTAACAGATCACAGACAGAAACATCCAATAACACTCCATCAGCCAATGAAGAAGGTTGCATTCCTCTGTCAAATTTGTAAGTCTAACTTTTCTCCTTTTCATAACATCCTTTCCAAAGGATACCCAATGTGCAACTAACTTCTGTAGCCCAGATAGTCAGTCTAGCTCCAAGGTCCCTCACATGCATATTGACTCTAGTATTATTTTATTGGTAGTAGTTCTGAGAAGCTCAGACACAAAGGACAAGGTGAATGAATGCATGTCAGATAGTACTAGGGCCAGGGTTTCTGTCCAACAAGTGGTTGACTGGCTCCCACTATTGGACATTCAATAGTTGATCCATTCTACCCCAAACCCATCAATGCAGATCAGGCTGGGAGGTCAGACAGCTGGTGCTCCTTGGACTGATCCTTTGTTATAGGCCAAAGCTGTGGGAGGAGCTTCCCTAACTCAGTCACACTCAAGAGTCATTCTGGCAGAGAACATGGAGGAATCTCAGACATAGGAGGGTCTAGTCCTACTGCAGCAGGCACAGTTAAAAATCCAAGGGGAATTGGCCCCCACCTGAATACATTCACAAAGGCTCTTGACCCCTGCTCAGCATTTGGACACCGCTCCATGCCTGAGAAGCTGGAGCCTCCTGGACTGTGCGCTGAAACGCATTTGGAGTACCATTTCCCATGTATCGGTTCAGTCTGCCTGTATCTTCAAGGATGAGCTATGTCTCTTGTAGGGTACATATAGCTGGGTCTTATTTTCTGATATAATTTGCCAGTATATGGAGTTAAGCCTATTCACAACAGGTATTATTATTGAAAGACATATACTAACTCTTGTGTGCTTGATTCCGTTCTGTTTCCCTTTTGTTTAACTACTTTTCCTGTGAGACCTTCTCTGGGGCTCTTTGGTTATTTTCCTTTTTGTCTCTAAATTACTTTAAGTATTTCTGCAGTGCTGGTTTTGTACTCATGAATTTCTCTAGTTTATCTTTATCATCAAAGATCTTTATTTCTCAACCAATTTTGAAGGATAATTTTCCATGACACAATAATGTAGGTTGGCAATTATTTTGTTTTATGGCTTGGAAAACTTCAAGTTTTCCTGGACTTTAAGATTTGTGCTGAAAAATCTATTATACTAATAGGTTTGCCCTTATAAGGGTGATTTGGTACTTTTCTCGAACAGCTTTTAGTATTCTTTCTTTGTTCTAAATTTCTGGGAAATTGACTGATATATTGTGGAGCAGGTCTTTTTTCCCCTCAACGCACCTATTCTTTGAGGAAAAAAAGAGAATCAAATTTATCAACTTGAGCAAAAGTTAGTAAATACTTTTTTAAAGGGCAAGATAGTAAATATTTTAGGTTTTCCAGGCCAAATGGCCTCCATTGCAACTGCTCAGCTCTGCTACTGTACCTTGAAAGCAGCCATAATGGTATATAAACATAGCTAGACTGTGCTCCAATAAAATCTTAAGAGAACAATTGGGTGCTCAACAGGTTATAGTTTGTTAATCCCTGAAGAATAGTATGCATGCTTATTTTTTGTGTTTAAACTTATAATATCCAGTCAAAACAGAATTTTCAGAATCAGCTCTTTTTTCATCCCTTTTAGTATAGTTATATGATTAATTTACAATGCATTTAGACTCATTTTTCAGCCTGTAGTTCATTTTTTCCAGACTCTGGTTGATTTTTTACACTTATTTTCTGTGCTATACAATTTTATGTGCACTGACAAATTACACAGTCATGAATCTACCAGCACAGTTCCATAGAATGTTACTCCATAACACTCAGCATTCTGCACTGTTGCATTGTTATAGACAATCTTTTCTCCAAACTTTCAGAAAGCATTAATCTCTTCTCCCTTTTAGTCTTGCCTTTTCCAGAGTGTCATATGAGTAAAATCATATAATACGTAGTCATTTGGGTTTTTTTTTTCTCTTGGGAAAACATGTAAGAGTTGTTCATATTGTCACATAAGTCAGTAGTTCATATGAATTGTTGAACAGTTTTTCACTGGAATGTTGTGTAATTTGTCTACCTATTTCTTTGTGGGTTTTTTGTGGATGCGGGGATTGAACTCAGGCCTTTGTGTTTGCCAGGGAAGTGCTTATTCCACTGAGCCATCTCCCTGGCCCCTTAAATACCCACTTTTTTTGTGTTCTTTTTTTGTCTACCCATTTCTTAACTGAAGTTTGTTTTTATTTTTTTAAATTATGACTAAAACTTCTATAAATATTTGCATGGTGATTTCTCTGTAAGCCTAAGTTTTTGTAGGGCAGGTATCTATGGGAGAGTTTGTTAGGTCATATAGTAGGTGTATGTTGAAATTTGTAAAATACTATAAAACCATTTTCCCAAGTAGATACAAAATTCAGCATATCCACCAGCACTAACTGTGGAAAGTAGCAGCCTTTTAAAAGTGTTTAGAAGAGTACAACTTAAAAAATGGAAGATTTCTTGAAATCACTGATGCAGGTTATACATAAGGTACCCAAAGACACTAAATTTCCTCTTAAAACCATGGCATTAGGCCGGAGAGATCTAAGCACCTGACTGGCAAGTGCAAAGGACCCAGGTTTGAACCCTGGTATCACAGGACATGCCAGCTCCATGGCACTATGCCTACTGGCCCTCAAAACCAGGCATGGTGGTGCACAGCTGTAATGTCAGCACTGGAGAGGTTGAAACAGAAGTATCACTATGAGTCTGAGCTGCACAGCATGACCATGTACCAAATATATAGATAAATAAAAAAGATTTAAAAAACCCACAGCCCTAAAGCACATATAGACTTACCTGAAGCTTGGTGATGATCTCCTGTTTTGTAAGCTCCACCAGCTGGCTGTCCTCAACAGCAAAGGCTGGGAAGGAAATCACTGAGAGCAGACTAGCATCAACCTCTTTGGATGTTGAAGCCCGGGGCAGTAGTGAATTAAGGATAGACTAAGAGAAAAGAAGTCAAACATGGTACATTACCAAACACTTCAACACTGTAAAACTAGCAGCTTCAGTTTCAAAAAATTTATGAGGACCAAGATCTTTCAGAAGAAAAGTTCTAAAATAGCAATAGCAAGAGCTTAAACAACTTGCTGGTTTTGTAAATTATCACTTGTCTTAATACTTTTCTCAGTGCTTCCCCATCCTGATTCTTAAGCAGATGCTAGTGCATAAAATCTATTCTTCTATTATTATGTTGCTCAGAGTCCTGCTGTTCCATTAGCAGCTATGTAAGGATTGAATTAAGATAAAATGTAGCTGCTGAGAAGCAGGATGGGGAGGGCTGACTCCTGTCCCCTGACATATACTATTGCCATGGAAAATTTTCAAGTTAAGGGGTTGATATTCATTAGCATGCCAATGGTCTCTAATTAGGGCTTGAAGAAAAAGAAAAGATTCATTGTGCCGATGAGAAAAACTTTAATTATTCAATACGAAGGGTATTCCTAAACAAAACTTAAGATACACATTTACCCAACTGTCCAGTCTCCAAATGTCTGACCCAGAGGCAGACAGGGATATGTGCATATTTCAGAGCTACTATCAATACTCAAACAATTATCTGCTTTTCTATCTGTGTATTTAGAAAAGGATATTCTTAGGAAGCAACTGTAGTCCCTTGATTTGATAACAGTGGAAAATTTCATGTACTACATTGGAATTCTTTTAGAACCTTAGGTAAGAGAACAGGACTATGGTCTGTTGTATAGCTTCCACTCTCAGGCTTATCTCAGTATTGGATGCTTAACAAAGACATTTGTTGGCACATGACAATAAGTAAGATGATTTATTGTCCTTCAGCTCTCTGTAATGTAATATTGCTGCTATGCTTGGATGTGGACAAGGATAAAATTTGCTATAACATGGTCTACTATTTCCTTACCTGGCAGTGTTGTACTTCATCAGGAAGGACATGGATAACTGATTGGGGCCCACCTTTCACTCCAAATAAGTCCAGTTCATCTAATGCTTCCAAGGCTGCCTATAAGAAGAAATGGAAGAAAGGATAGTGTCAACATTAGCTATACAGCTCTGAGTTAAAGGACCTAATAGCAGGAAAACCCTTGCCTAGCATGCACAAGACCTTGATTTAATCATCAGCACTGCCAAAAAGATATATGTTTTTTCTGTACCCTAGGGTTTTATTGATGCATATGATGTCACTTTTGAATGTGATAGACAGAACAGAAAATATGATGATACAATACCATTTTTAATTTCCAGGGGTATGGGAGCTTTTCTTTGCCTCCCACACTGTCTCAAAGAAAGTTAAGAGAGAGTCTGTAGAACTCAAGTCAAGTGGCACAATGAAAATGTAATTTGAATATGGCAAATAAATTTATGGAAATTTGTTCTTTTGGCAGAGAATCTCCATGTAACATAATAGCACATAGGAAATGCTACAAGTTGAAGGGCTGAAAAGACAGTGCAACAGCCAGTAGGTACTGCCACCTACCTGGGTTCTCAACTAGATGTGAATGTCCTAGGATCATACTACATTTGATGTAAAAATAAATGTTGTGAGCCAGCACGGGAAAGGAAGAGTTCCCATGTTTTAAAAATATACACACTTTTATTGAGTAGTCACCTTGCTGGGCAATAGGTTTTAAACTTATTCCTCCTATCTATCTGAATCTTCATTCTCCTTGATCAACAACTCCTTCCATGTCATATGTTAGCATTTGGTTACCATCATTTTACTCTCTACTGAGTCTGACTTTGTAAAATTGCATGTACAAGTGAGATCGGTACTTTTTCTACAATTTATTACTTTTATAAATATTTTTTCTGATCATGAAATAAAACATACTACCTAGAGAATATTTTCAAACCATAGTAAATTATTAAGAGTAGGAGAAATCACCCAAAACAATCACTCTTAATACTTTGACACATTTCTTTTTAGTTTTTTCTATGCATATTTGTATATAATTAAACCACATCTGGTATCTTACTTTTTATTACTAATAATATAGTATGAGTGTTTTTCTACATCATAAAAATTTGCCATAATATTCTCTCATATGACTATAATAAACCATATTTGGCCATTTGTTTATTAGAAATTTAAGTTGTCAGAAAAAGAAATTTAAGTTGTTTTTCATTTGGAGGCACTAGAACAGCACTTAGAGAAACATCTCCTGCTAAATTATAAATTCTTTGAGGTCAGAGATTTGTGTTTTCACCAATATCTAGCATACAGAATGATATATAGTATGCTTGTTATCAAGCTAACAAATAATTCTTTTTCTTTTTTTTTTTTTTTTTTTGTCTTTTTGAGACAGGGTCTCACTATGCAGTTCAGGCTGGCCTTAAGCTCACTTTGTAGCTCAGGCTGGTCTCGAACTCACAATCCTCCTGCCTCAGCCTCCCGAGTGCTGGGATTACAGGCCTGCGCCACCACGCCCGGCTAATAATTCTTTTTCATTATGAGTTTTTTAAAATAAATATTTGTTCTCTGGAACAGATCATTGGGTCAAAGTATTAAGAGTGATTGTTTTGGGTGATTTCTCCTGCTCTTAATAATTTACTGAGACATAATGCTCAATTACTTTTCATGAATGTAATTGAAATATGTCTTTCAAATAGTTATATAGCTATATATTATTTAGCTATATAACACTAGTTCAGTATATGACAATACTTTACTTAATGTAAACAAAATATTAAATTTTTATTCTTTTCTCTTATTTTTATTTTTGTATTTTGGGGAAGGGTCTACAGGGTGTTCAGGGTCTCACTAGTAGATTGGACTCATAGTGATCTGTCTGTTCACAGTCTCCCAAGAGCTGGGATTACAGGCGTGTACCACCATGCCCAGTCTCAATTGCCATCTCAGAGCGCCCTGGAGGTAGGGCCAGCACAACAGGCCTGGGGATCAAATCCCAGGCCCCTGCACCTGTCTGCAGGTGCTTTACTCTGCTGAGCTATTTGGCTGGCCCCAAAAGTATTAAATTTTTGATGATTGAACATTACTTCAATATTTATTAGTTGTCTGTAGTTCCTTAATTATGAAGAAGATCTGACTTAGTCTTGGGTGTAGGACATAGTTCTGGAATGGTTCTCTAAAGAAGTGTTATCTAAGTGAGATTTAAAGGCTAAGTAGAAGTATACAAGGCACGAAGTACTCATCAATAAAGAAGGGAAAACCAAGAAAATTTATGACAGAAGAACCCAGCAGAAATCACCTTAATGAAGCAATCAAAGATGACATCAACATTAATGGGACACATTCATACCCCATGCTCCCTGAAAAC
This sequence comes from Ctenomys sociabilis, assembly GCA_004027165.1. NCBI lineage: Eukaryota > Metazoa > Chordata > Mammalia > Rodentia > Ctenomyidae > Ctenomys > Ctenomys sociabilis. The sequence goes on from PVKA01010355.1 coordinate 24,823, forward strand.
AGATGAAGAATATAACATCATCTCTGTGATATTCCGGCCAAAAGCATGTAACTTGTTTTCCCCTCTCAGCCTGAGGGAACCCATGTTAACTGCCAATATAAAGAGAAAGCCTGTTAAGCTACATGCTCATGCAGATGTGTCAGTAGTTACTGAGCCAGTGGCCCCACTTGCCAACTGGAGAGTACTTAGTTTTTTCTCTAGGTCCTATAATGTACCCCCATTAATAATAAGAGTTGGCCAGTTTATTTGAGATAATAATGTCTGAATGGCTGCTCAACATATTAAATGTTCAAATCAATGGTATGTAAGATGCTGAGGTCCCTTGGACTCTTATCTTTATCATTTTTCTGGGAAGTCATTACGGTCTACTTGGTGAAAATCATTTTTGACAGTATTCATAATTATCCTGTTGTGATTATTTGACTCACATATGTTTAATAGTTTATTTGGCTTTGTCTCCTCCAGATTTAAAGCTATTACACCTACCCAAGATAACAGTGCCTGGTGTCTATTAAGGGCCTTTAGGTAGAATCTCTGGAGAGTATCTCTGACTGCTGGTCAACAACTATGACCCCTTTCAGCCTGAAGAGGCCAGAGCAGTCATTAGCCATGTTTCCCTCACAGCAGTTGGGTTACTTTTTCAGGGGGGGGGAATGTCATAGGCAACTGAATTAGATAGAAATATTATAGGAAGTCAGACAGGGGCAGGCCCTCAAGGAGACAAAATGGAAGACAAGGTGACTTTGCAACTTGGAAGTGACAGACACTCCCTATGGGAAAGTCCTCAAGACAAAACAGGAAACAAATACAGCTATATACTTTCCTAGGGATGGGCATCAGTGATTGATATCCTAAACAGGCATCAACTCCTTGAAAGATCCCAAATTAGTCACTAATTCAACCCCCCACAAGAAGAGACCCTGTCCCATATTCATGCCCCTTTGCTACACTCGCTTTCTCAAGCCATACTGGATTTAATCAATTTGACCTGAGCAATGGTGCTTGTAATCTCATTGGTTGACCATAGCTTTGTCCAACCTGATGCCCACCTAAGCAAGTTCCCATGTTTTCCATCTTAGACCTGCCTCACCATATGGTTTTACTCTATAAAAGTCCCTGGAAGAGACAGCTTCCCGGGGACAATCCACTTGAGGCCCCCCTCTTGTCCCTTTCTCAGACAGGAGCTTTCTTTCCCCCAATAAATATATTATACTCATAAACTAAAAAAAACATGTAACTTGAACAAAATCATAAGGAAATTTTAAAAAATCAAATTGAGGGACACTCTATAAAGTAAGTGGCCTGACTCTGGGTAGTAAAAGGTGAAGAGAGGCTGAGAGTGTAATCTAGAAGACCAAATGCTTAGAATGTAGGAGGAGGTCCTAGGTTTGAGCCAGTGCAGTCTGGCCTGGAAGCTTAACACATGATTCAGGAAGGGTAAGGAGATATTACAACTAAAGGTAACATGTTACTCTAGATTGGATCTTGTGTCATAGGAATTTTCTACTTTTGAAAAAAAATGACATTATTAGGGTAGTTAAAGAATTTAGATGGTGTCTATAAGTTAACTAGTAGTAATGTCAGTGTTCATATTCTGATTTTGAATATTGTATCATAGTTATGGAACCATTTTAAGGCAATTCACAACATAATATTTAGTATTTATTTGGGCATTAAGTCTGCAATGTGCTCCAAACTAGTTCAGAAAATGTGTGTGTGCATACATGTGTGTGTGTGTGTGTGTGTGTAAACAGTGAGAAAGATAAACTAGATGTTAACAAGTGGAGAACTAAGATAAACTAAGATTGCATCATTTTTTTTTTTACAATTTTTCCACTTTGAAATGATTTTAAAATTAAAAAACAGCTTCAGTGGTCAAAAAATTTAGGTAAAATATCCAATGATATTGATAATATCCAGAGTTAGTTGAGGAAAGAGATATATATGGTATATAATGGCATGTATGTATTGTATACAGTTGGAAGAAATGTTAAGGCTGCTGGGAAAATTTGGGAGGACAGTTTTAAAATGTATATACTTTAACACAGTTGTTCCACTTTTAGGAATCTATTCTATGAAGCTGTGAAAGTTTCAGGATTTATGTACAAAGATCCCCTCTAAAACATTATTTGGAACAGTAAAACAATAGAGAATTTCATCAATAGTATAATTATTAAATCTACGACAATGGAAAAGAATGAACTAGATTAATCTGTATGAGAAGACACAGGAGGATGTTTTTTTAGGTTGTTCAGTGACATGAAATTTTAAAAATTAGTCCACGTTTGCACTACATAATGATTACACCTATTGTGGGGAGTTGGCACACAGACATAACACATCTTAATGTTTTTTGTCCCCTTTCCCTACCATTCTTCCCTGCTCCCTCCAATTCTTGTTGCCCTTCTCACTTGAAAAAGTTCCACTTTCAGTTTTTAATTCAAATTTATCTTTTGAACCTCTCTTTTTCTTTCCTTTCTCTTCCACTCCCTCCATATCTTCTTCCTCACCCCACTTCAAAAGTTTTCCCTACTTCCTCCTTCCTTTTATTTTGCTCTTTATTTTTATTTTGTGTTTCTTATAGAAATCATGTGTGTCTCATTCATGACACTTAATATTATAGTTCTGAGATGCTTCTATTTCCCTATAAAAGCCTCAAATTTATCCTTCTTTATGGCAGAGTAGAACTCTAATGTATGTATAAATACCACTTTTTTTTTTTAATTTTAGGGAAGGGTCTACAGGGTGTTCAGGGTCTCACTACTCGATTGGACTGCTAGTGATCCGCCTGTTTACACACTTCCAAGAGCTGGGATTACAGGCACTTGCCACCATGCTCAGTCTCTATTGCCATCTCAGTGTGCCTTGGGGTTGTGGCTGGCATGGCAGGCCTGGGGATTGAACCCCTGGCCCTTGCACCTGCTTGCATGTGCTTTAATCCGCTGAGCTATTTGGCTGGCCCTACTTTTTCTTGCTCTATTTGCTTGTTGATCGGCACATAGCTTTTCCCAAGAGTTTGCTACCATAACTGTGTTGTTATAAATGTGAGTATGCATTACTGCTGTAATACTATGTCTTTAAGTATCTTTTGTATTTAGTACAGGGTCTACAAGGTCTCACTATGTAGATCAGACTCATAGTGATGCTCTTGTTTTCAGTCTCACAAGCACTGGGGTTACAGGTGTGTGCCACCATGCCCAGTCTCAATTAATGACTCAGAGCGCCCCCAAGGTGAGGCCCACATGGTAGGCTGGGGATCAAAACTCTGGTCCTGCACCTGCCTGAGTGGGCACTTAAGTCCGTGGAGCTATCTGGCCAGCCCTCTTTAACTCTTCTGTGAAGATAGTTAGAAGAATAGCTGGGTCACATTTTAGTTTTTTGAGCAACCTCCATACTGATCTCCAAATTAGTTACACTAGTTTACGTTTCTACCAACAATTTTCCTTTTTCCTGAAGCCTCTCCAGCACTTGCTTGATTCCTGATGATTGTCATTTCTTCTAGAGTAAGACAGTATCTTAGCATCATTTTAATTTGCATTTCTCTAATGGCAGTGATGCTGAACACTGTTAAATAAAACACAATTGGGTACACAGAAGTAGGTATAGTAATTGAGAAAACAATATCTATATCACTTTGGTGATTTAAAAATTCATTTAAAAGAAAATGATTATCCAGGGAATAAATATGTTGTAGGTACAAAGTGCCACATTTATGTATTTATCCATATATTTATTTACTTATTCAACCACATTAATTATCTTTTTATTTGTGGAACCGGGGTTTGAATTCAGGCCCTTGCGCTTGCCAGGGAAGCGCTTATTCCACTGAGCCATCTCCCCAGCCCTCAATCACATTAATTATATAATTCACGTTGCCTACAAAATTATTTTTGTTTTACCTATCATAGCCTGATAATATTTTTATTAAATTATTCCTTTATATTTGTTCCTGTTTTGACTTGTATTTCTAACATATTTTTTCTGTATTAACTGAAGCTGTATTCCAGATCAGACTTTCTAATTAGATGTGTGTCTTTAATCTTTTTATTTTTAAAGAGACTACAAGTTAAAATTAAAACAGAAAAACTTATAAGTGATATAGAATTACACAATATTTTTTGTAATACATAGTGTTATCATCCATTCAGTTACCAGATATATGCACATTAAATTGCAAGAGGCAACATAAAGTGAAAGAAATGTATAAGAAATTTAGAAGACAAAAAGTATAAGCAATTGAAAAAAGGGGATGAAACAAATTAAAGCATTAACTGCTTCTTTTCATAGATCAGCAGAAATGCACAGTATAGTTGTGTAAAGCATCTTGCTTACATACATAGATAAATCTCTTTTCCCCACTCCCTCTCCTGTCCTTCTCAACTCATTAACTGTTTCCTTTTGAATAAGTTCATTACCTTTGCCCAGTATCTACTGTGCCCTTCAGATTCCATTATTCTCTTTCAGATTCTCACATTAAGGAGACAATATAGTGTTTGCACATGCCAGTCAGATTTACTTCACTAAAGAGTATGTTCTGTAGTTGCATCCATTTACTGATAAAAACCCCTCAATTATATCCTGTTTTATAGCTGAATAATACTCCATAAAAGTCTTTCATGAAACTCTTTATCCCTTTATTTCATATAATACATTTGCTTCAAATTCAACTTTATTGAACACTCACATAGTCAACCTTGCTTTTTCTGTTTCTTTGTCAGACTTTACCTATGGTGTCCTGTTTTTAGTGTTGCTGTATCATTTGGCTATATCAGCCAAATGGTTAAATTACTCATATTTATCATCATGGCTATGTTTCATCTTATTACTTGTCTCTTACTTTATGCATTCTTGGTACTTCCAGGGAATGTACAAGCTGATAGGATGAAAAACAGGACTAAGCAGAAAGGTGATGAGGACAATGGCAACGACAATGATGATAAGGATGATCATATTGGAGACAGAGGAGAGCAAAGAGGATGGAAGACTGAGTGATGGTTCCTTGATATCAAACTTTGTCACTCACCCTAGGGAGACAGAAAGAACTTTCTTCTGTTTTTGCAATGGTAACACAATGGGAAAGGAAACTTACCTTTGCCATTCCAACTGAACTGGCATTCAATTCTGATATCCCTTGGTTGGTCTTGTCTCCGCGTTCCCATATCCCGAAGTCCTGGGATAAAATAACCAACATAGCACTAGATGTCATAGGTACTAAACACTCACTATACAGTCCTTCAGTAACAAGCACAATATTAACTAATTTTCCAAACTTGCGTATCACACAATGCATACTGAGGTGCAGGCAATGAATTTGGCGGCCAAACTTTCCCAATAGCTTTAAATTCTATTAGGGCCTCCGAAGGAAGTTGGAAGAGTCCTCATCAGTTAGCTCGGAGGGCTATGAGCTATAGCTCAGCTAACCTAGAGATATGGTCTTTAAAATTTTTACCACAGGGGGTGCCCAGGGGAACAAGGAAATGGAAACTAAGCAACAGTCTCATATTTAAGCTTTCATTCTATTTATAGAATTGTCACTTGACACTGACAATGTATCATGTACTAACCTATGCATTTTACATATCATATTTAATCCTCACATTTTATAGATAATGAAACTGAAGTATAAAGAGGGGTTAAGTGACACATACAGTCATATAGCTAATAAGTGACAGAACCAGGATCAGAGTCCATGTAATTCCACTCCCAAACCCTACTCTTAGCTACAGCTCTATAGAGCCTCTCTATAATATAGATAGTATTTATTTTTTTATTTTATTTTATTTTATTTTTTGGCAGAACTGGGGAGTGAACTCAGGCCTTTGTGCTTACGTAGGAAACATTTAATCTACTGAGCCATCAACCCAGCCCCAATATAGATAGTATTTAAAACTACCTTCAAAACCTGTTTAGCTAGAAATAACTTCAGATTTAAGAGAAGTTGTAAACAATAGTACAGTGAGTTCCTGTATACCTTTCATTAAGCTTTCTCAAATGTTAACATCTAGCATAGCCATAGTACAACTGTCAAAGCTAAGAAATTACTACTACTACCATACTACCAAATTATAGACTTTATTTGTATTTTACAGGTTTCTTGTACTAGTCACTTCCAGGATCAATATCACATTCATTATGTCTCCTTACTCTCTTCTAATCAGTGATGGTTTTTCACATCTTCTCTTTTATGACCTTGACATGTTTTGAATATAGCAATTATGTATCTTGTAGAATTATTTTTAATTTCAGTTTATTTTTTAGGCTCATGATAAGATTGAAGCTATGTATTTTGGGTAACAATCCATATTACAGATATATACTGTATACCTTTTAGAGCATCAGTTTGGTGCATGTAAGATGTTGATATCTTATTACTGATTATGTTAACTTTCTTCTACTACTTTGTTTCTTTTACTACTTTGTTGTGGTTCTGCATTCTACTGTTACTATTTTTCTATTTGCAATTAATAAATATCTCTAGAAACACACATTAAGACAATAAAGATATTTTTATTTTCCTCAAACGTGCACCTACAAATTTAGCATCCACTGGTAGACCTTGCCTGCAGCAATTATCATAGTGATGTTTTAATAATGATTTTCTAGTTTCTTCATTATTTATGTAATGATTATGTGCATTAATCTTCTTTTCTCTAAGTAATGGCTCTTTCTTTGACCTTATTTAGTTATTCAGTTATGTATATTGGTTTGGGTTTATGGATATTTAGGAAAACCTAAATATATAAATTTAAATATAAATTGGCTTATAATAAAATACCCTCATAAAATATATTGGCTTATAATAGAACACTCCCACTATTTTCTTGCCCAAATTTGTAATTGTTCAGCTTTGGTTATGCAGTGTCTTTTCAGGTTGGGTCTTGTGGCTTTTTATTCTACTTAAGAATTTTTGACATGCCCTATTCTTTCATGTACACTTCTTTGCTCCTTGGCAGTATAAGAGGCTTCAACTTCATAGCTTTCTTGCTTAAGCCTTAGCATCAATCACTTCTGAAGGAGTGCTTATTTATTTTGTTAGAAAATGATAGAATCCATGACCTTGGGCATAGGATATGGTTGTTGTGATGGGTGTCTTTGCTGTTAAACATTCATTCAACAGAACTTGGAAAGAGACACATGAATGTATATGCACACACATACTCACAATACCCTTCTGCATATCTGCATTTATTTATGTATCTACCTTGAATTCTTTTCATGTTAAATTTCTGAGTCAAAGTGAAATGTCAGGAAGGTAAGCCCTATTTAACCCATGGTTGGCTTCATCTGTCCCCAAACCCAGATCCATCTATGAAGCAAAACTTGGAGTGCAACAAGAAACAAATATAATTAATTTTACCACTGCACACCTTGGTGCAGCACAGAGGCCAAGGAATATTAATTTGTACCCTGGAACATAGTAGGCCTCTGTATCAGGACAGAAAGTAATCAGTTAGCAAATAACAAGTGCTTCCATCAAAAATATATAAGTTGACTTGCGCTTCTGGAAAATATAGAGTGTAGGCTCTAGGTTTGCCCTCCCACCAGAAATAAGTAAAAAAAAAATACCAGACTATTCATGACTCTGTGGTTTTCAATACAAAAAATATCATAATGAAAGAGTGATCTCTGAAAGAAATAACACAGAGGATGAGTCCTAGATTGCTCCAGATTACTGTTTGTAGGATTTTAGGATACAGTGCAAGGATGGGAAACCAAGGAAACTTTTTGCAGACTTCTTAATTTTAAGCAATGGAGATATGGAGTGCAGAAATACACTGAACTATAATTTTCAGGACATATTAGTGAGGAAGAGAGAGTTACACACAAGATAACCTCAGAAATCTAAAGACTGTCACTCTCAAGTATTTAGCAGCATAATGGCTAGTACAACTACCTGAAGCTAAGAAAAGGACCAGACAAAAGAGTTAGAGGGGTAAATACCTGGTCCTTACATAGGAGAAATGGTGCCTTTTTCAACTAAGCAGATTACAATTCATGGAGGTATTGGGTATAGTACCCATAAGGGTCTTGCCTAAGTAGTGGGGAATAATTTGCTTTAGAGTAAACATAACCCTTGACACATATAACACATGTCAAAGCAATAAAAGATCAGTCTCAATCCAAAATTTCAGAACATATGTAGGAATACAAAAATATCTAGACTGCAATACGGTCTGATGAAAGTGCTGTAGATGAAAAGTGTACTGGATGGGATTAATGACAAGTTAGACATTGTAAAGACAAAGATTAAGGAAATTAAAGGCACAGAAATAGGAACTAGCCAAAATAAAGAGCAGAAAAAGGGGAATTTAAAAATTAAATAATACCTTCAGGAGCTGTAGGGAAACATCTTGCATGTGTAACTGGAGTCCTCAAAGGCAACACAAGAATACATGAAAGTAAAATTGCTGAAAACTTTTGAGGAAAACAATACATTGACAGATCCATGGAACTAAATGATCCCTAAGCACAAGAAAAATGAAGAGACTAATCTAAAGAACACCATAACTTAAAAGCAGCACAGGAAAAGGTTCGTTATGTAAACAGGAAGGAAGATAAGCATAACAAAAATTTCTCATCAGAAACAGTGCAAGTTGTGCTAGGCAGATGGTGCACATCGGAAATGCCAGTACTTGGAAAGCTAAAGCAGGAGAAGTGTAGAAAATCTGAAGCTAGCCTGGAGTACACAGTGAGTTTAATGTCAGCTCAACCATTGAGACCCTGTCTCAAAAAGAAAAAAGGAACAATGCAAACAGAAAGACAAGAGTAATATTTATATATTTATTTTGAAGTAATATTTTTAAAGGGCTAAAAGTAAAAATATTTGCTAGCAAAAATTCTATGCCTAGGAAAAACATTATTCAAGGGGCTGGAGATATAACTCAGTGGCATAAATGCCTGCCTGGCAAGTGGAAGGTCCTGAGTTTGAAAGAAAGAAAGAAAGAAAGAAAGAAAGAAAGAAAGAAAGAAAGAAAGAAAGAAAGAAAGAAAGAAAGAAAGAAAGAATATTATTCAAAAGTGAGGATAAATAAAGGCATGTAAAAGTAGAAATACTTTAAAGTTCAAGAAATAGTAAAGGAAATTCTTTAAGCATAAGGACATTATTGACATCAGTTTGAAATAGGAATATATATAAAAGAATGAAGATCACCATAAATTTAAAATATATTTATTTTAATTACATATTTTGAGTGATAATTGACTAACAAAAATTAAAAAGGCTATTGGCTGGAGATATAGCTCAGTGGCAGAATGCTCGCACTGACTTGGAGAAGGACAGAGAGATAGAGATAGAGATAGAGATAGAGATAGAGATAGAGATAGAGAGAGAGAGAGAGAGAGAGAGAGAGAGAGAAGCAGAGGCAGAGACAGAGAGACAGACACAGACAAGAGACTCCAAAATGAGTACTTACAGCAGTTTTATATGCCGCTTCAATGTAAAACACAAGGTTCTGTATGAAATTGACTTCATCTAGGCTGTGAATGATGTGGAGCCCTGTAGAAAAACAAAAAATAACCGGTCAATTATGAGCTTATAGGCAGCCATAGAGAGGAAGTGCTCACTAGTTCCAAGCAATCTGACTCCAGCCTAGAAACAATGGAGGGTGCTTTGATTTCTAATCATAAAAACAGCACCCCAGATCAGCCCTACATCTCTAAATAAGAGCATATTTTAACATTAAAGCATTTCTATTGTAGACTTCATAAGAAGTCTTTGATTCTTGGTATTAAATATAATGAATTTATAATGTACCTTAATATATAAAACTGCACAACTGAAAAGACAAAAAATAACATTTCAAAATAGAAGCCTGACATAGAACATGGCACCTATAATCACAGCACTTGAAGGCAGAAGCAGGAGGATTGCTGTTTGAGGTCAGCCTTGGCAACGTGGTAAATGCAAGGCCAGCCTGAACCACATGCAAGACCTTGTCTCAAAACAAAACAAAATTTTTTTTTTAAAAATCAGAAAGGTCCTAAATACTAAGCAAGAAATAAAGTAGGTAAAAATTGATTTGAAGGGCTTAAAGCCATATTTTAAGTAAAGGTGAAGGTATCCTAATATAAGCTATATGAAGACAATTATGGCTTGTGTATGGAGTGTTTTGTATGAATTATGCATTTAATTTTTACAACAATTCTAAGAGGCTGGTATGTCTAATCTCTTTACAAAGCTTAGCGAGTTTAAATACTTGCCAAAGATCATGTATCTAATAAATAGTGGAACTCAAATGACTACATTTCTGTTTGACTTCAGAGACTTATTTCCTTTTTTTGTTTTCGGGAAGGGTCTACAGGGTGTTCAGGGTCTCACTACTAGATTGGACTCAGTGATCTGCCTGTGTACAGCATCCAAGGAGCTGGCATTACAGGTGTGCACCACCACACCCAGTCCCACTTGCCCTCTCAGCGTGCCCTGGGTGTGGGGCTGGCATGGCAGGCCCAGGGATCAAACTCCCATCCCCTGCACCTGCTTGCAGGCACTTTAATCTGCTGAGCTATTTGGCCAGCCCTGAGACTCATTCCCTAACCACATTGCCTCTTAAAATGTATGATATGATCCATTTTTGTTTGATGTCTCCCTTCTTTCTATCTAGTCCACCACAGAACTAGAATAATAGATACCAGGAAGATGCTAATATATATTAGAAAGATTTTATCTTTGATAGTGATTCAAAGTAATTTTATTTTCTTTTGTTTGGTCATTATGTCATTTTATTGTATCCTACAATAAATAGGTCTTATTTTACATTAATATATTGAGTAATATTAAACAAGGCAACAAACTGTAGGATGTACTTCATAAAATTTTATATAAAAATTAGCTCGTGAGTACTAAATTTTCTTTTCATTTGTGTGTTTGGTACAGGGTCTCATTACACAGATGTGACTTATGGTGATCTTCCTGTTCTCAGCCTCCCCAGTGCTGATGCCCAGACTCACTGGCTCAGTGCACTCCGTGGGATCAAATGCTGGTCCCTGCACTTGCCCGCTTATTCTGCTGATCTCGCTGGCCCTAAAATTTTTCTAAGTGTAAAATTTACTGAGCAATTAATGTTTTTTTTGTATTTATTACAAGACCTACAGGGTCTACAGGCTCTTACTACATAGCTGGGGCTTATAGTGATTCAAGGCTCCCAAGAGCTGGGATTACAGGTGCTCACAACCACATCCAGTCTCAATAAATGCCTCCTCATTCCCTGGGGGCTGGGTTGACACTGCATGGCAAAGATATTAACTTTTTAAATACCTGTTTGTGACAATAAATATTACTATGCACATGCTATTCAAAGTTTTTATATATACTAGTTGATTGTAAGCTAAGAAATCATTTCAGAAATGACAAATTAGGAAGCTTCTTTTTCTCTCTGAGTCTATAAACTAGCAGTAAGAAGTTAAGCTTCTCATATTTTCCTGGTGAAAGCAACTCTACTTATACAAAAAAAATATATTCTCACTTTGTAAAAAACGTTTTGCTTTAATGGAAACAATCATATGTAACAGCTATGTTGCTGTTTCACAGTCAGAAAAAGTCAAGAATTTCCAGTTTGCTAAGCAGTGGGCATACATGCGATACATAGATCTAGGGGTGAAAGCTTTGTTAAATGGGCTTGGTTTTAAGATATGTTAAATACAGGTATCAACTTCCAAAAATAAACCTTATCCTCATGTAATATTGGCATGCCCTAATAAAATTTTTATTTTTATTTTTTTAAAGAGAGTCTAATAAAAAATTTAAAATACAGAAAATGGGTTGTTAATGGAAAAAGTTCTCTGATATTCTTGAAGCATGATGTAAAGTGATTGTTAAATGTTTCTTAAATGTCATAGATTATCACTCATTCCAGTTCAGACACAATTCTTAGAAGAAACCACCTACAGTTTAGAAGGTAATATGTAAATGATGTTCCATTTTACAAAGGAAGGGCAGTGCCCAGTCTTTATTTCATTCTAGATGAGTGATCTAACATATTTTGCTTAAAATCAATCCTTGAAACATTTGAATCTGCTTATCTGAAGGTCAGGTTTCTGCCCTTTACTTTATAAACTAAGCTAAATTGTGGGCAGATAATATAATTTTTAAACAGAAATCTTTAATTTTTATTTTTTTACATAATATATCTTGATTCTCTTTTATTTCCATTCCCCTCCCTATGCACCTCCATCTGTATTTCCTTTCCCCTTTTTTATTGTTACTACTAATGTTTTAGTTAGTGTTTATTACATATGATGTTTGCATTCATTGTGGGCATTTGGTACACTTAAATGATACATCTTAAATCTTAAATCTTTTTCTTCCCCACCTCCCCTCACCCTTGATCTCCTTCCAGTTTGCAAAGGATCTATTTCCCTGTTTTATTTTATCAATATCTTATTTTTATCTTTATTTGTATTTTTCCTTATTCAAATGAGTGAGATCATAAGGTACTTAAGCTTGTATATCTGATTTTTATTTCATTTAACATTATATTTTCCAAGTATATCCATTTTCTTATAAATGTCTAAATTTATCCTAAACCATAAATTAAAGCAACATTAAGATTTCATATAATACTAGAAAGAATGCAGTCAAGAACCAAATAATAATAAAGAATGGCAAGGCTGTGGTCAAAAAGGGAACCTTCTACATTGTTGTTGGGAATGTATATTAGTAGAGATATTATAGAAATGAGTATGGAGGTTTCTCAAAGAACTAACCATAGGAATTCCATTTAACCCAGCTATTCCATTTGTAGGTATCTTCCTAAAAGAGATAACAGTGATATGTGCATCCCAGTGTTTACAGCACCTGATTCATAATAGCTAGATCCTAGAAGCAGCATATAGGTCTATCAACAGATAAATGGATAATGAAAATGTAAACAGCATATACAGTGTATAGTATAGTATATAGCATACACAATGGAATACTACTTGGCTATAAAGATGGGCTAATAGGAATTTTAAAGGATTTTTGGTGTGATGAACCTTGAAGAAAAGAAGCATTAACAAGACAAGGGAGTATAGATATGTATAACTTTTGATAATTATACTGTGGCCTGAAGTTGCAGCCTTTTTCAAATTTTAAACTATGTTTTCCTCTTCTCTCTTTATTTCTTGTATCCTACCTCATATCCCTCAGAACATTTTCAAACAGAAATCAATGGAAGAATTTTACAGAGGACACCTGTATACCTACCACCTGGATTCTACTAGCAACATTTAACTATACTTTGTTCATCATATATCTATTTTTTGGGATACATTTCAGAGTAAGATGCATATATTACCACACTTCCCTTTAAGTACTGCACTATACATATCAAACTTTGATAGCTGCTTCCAAGGTAATTTGCAAATAAGTTCAAAAGTTTATACACCAACCAACATTGATCACTTTAAAAAAAACTTTTTAAAAAGAAGCAGACAAGATATCCTGTCCAAACACTATTACTACAAATCTTTCTTCTCATAGAATCAAGTGAAAGTAGCTGTATATCTACCCTAACTACTCTGTATGTACAAATACAAAATGGTTTTTCCTTTGTATCCCCTTTTTTTGCTTAGTCCTGTCAGAGATGGGTATTCTGTTAGCATTTAAATACTACAGGTGCTTGAATTCAGCAAAACACTCCAACACAGTTCAGCAGTCCACAACAGTAGTGGGTTATCTGCAGAAGTTGTTGACTATAGAGCCTTTTATAGCTCAGCATATCAAAATGGCTTTACTTTATATGTCTCCTTTTTATACTTTTCTGCTGGATGGTTAAGACCAAGATAAAGCAAGACCTATATAGCAAGAAAAGTAACTTTTGTATCTGATAAGGTCAGTCAAGTCCCCTCAGGGATTATCCTGTAAACCTGTACCTCAGTTTGTAAATCCTTTGTGAGTGTCAGCCATGTGGATGAGTTGCAGCCATTGCTTGACCAATTTATTCTCTGTGAAAGCCTGAGAGAATGTTTTTTCTCCATGTGACTCTCCTTAGGCATACTCTCCATTATTGATCACTTTCTTTTATGGTCCCATGATCTCTTTGATCAGAAAATTTGGGACACAACTGAATTATATGATGTTATAGTACACGTTTTTCTACATCCTGAATCTTCACTGACCTTGAAAGGTTAGGGTCAAAATGTTAACTGTCCTTGAAGTTTTTCTTTTTCTCTAGTTTTTGGTCTGAAAATTTAGGTTGTTAACCCTCCAGATGAGAAGCGCATTATTATTACCACACAACCTAGGCAGTTGAGCTTAACCTCACTATCTGAATATAAAACACCTTAGGATAATATGGGACAGGTATTTTCCATCAAGCATTGATATATTAAACTTTAAGTCCATGCAGAATATGAAGAAAAAAAATTTTAAAAATTAAAAATATTTTAAAAATAGGAATAAATAGTTACATATTTTACAAAGAAATTTAGAAATCTAACTATATACAGCATGACAGACCTATGACATTTTTTTCTTCTCTTGTTTTCATTTATTATCTATTTTTTAACAATCATTTACTTGAGAGACAGTATGGCAGTAATTGGTATGATGTGACAAGCAGTATGTATTTAGAAGACCAGAGTGACAGGCATTCCATGCATGACCCTACTGTTATATATTGCTATGTTTAGTGCAGTTGCTTAGTTCACAGGTGTCAGCATATATAGTTAGTCAGAATCCTCCCAATTAACTGCTAGTTTCAAAAACCTGCTTAGAATTTTCTATTGTTGCATTGTGATGGCATTAAAAAAGTTTCAGATTTTGGAGAACACTGATTTTTAAAATTAGAAATATTTACCCTATAATATATTTACTGTCTCAGAAACTTATAATTTTATTCTATAAATACTTCTAGTACTTTCATGGTTTCAAGTATTTTTGCTTGTAAAACCTTGATCTATTGACAGACATTTTAAATCATCAAACTGCATAATTTTAGAAATAAATCTACGTAACTAGTATTGTCAGACTACAAACTGCTCCTGATTCATAGATTTGCAAAAATAACAACCACAGAGCACAGGTTAGCTGCAACTGCAACTGTCTTACAGCAATAACCACCCTAACTTATTGGATAGAGAGGAAAGAAAAAAAGGTAGTCATGGAGCCAGCAGATTATGGACTGAAGCCTCTATAAACTGTGAGCTAAATAATTTGTGTTAGCCAGAGCTATGTCAAACCCATCAGTGAAGTGATTTTCTAGTCACTAGGTAGCATGCACTGTAGATTCAACCATCTCTAAGAAAGCCCTATATGACCTGAGTCTTTGGGGAGATATCCAGACACAAACCATAAGTATGAGAATGGACTTGCCCATCTCTTAGACTTATATCACAATTCACAAATCACTATACCGTATAAATGCTATAGTTTTCTAACATACGTCCCTTTTCTCATTATATTCTCCACTCAAAAAGCCTTCCCCTCCTCTCCCATCTTGAAATCCTATTATACTTTTTTTTTAAGTGTATTTGGTACATGGTACAGGGTCAGACATAGTGATCCTCCTATTTTCAGCATCCCCAGTGCTGGGATTATAGGTGTGTGCTACCACATCTGCTCTAAAGTCATATTATACTTTCAAGGCTCAGTTCCAGTATTACTCTTCAGTGACGCCAACATTTATTTCCCTCTTCAGCATTTTAGATAGCTTTATATTTTTATTGTTGTTGATTGTTTTTAATTATTTTAACTTTTATTAGTACATTTGCAGTGCATGATGATTATAGTAATAAGTTGCTACACTGTCATAACACCTTTTCTACTTTGTACTGTAAGTATATACCTAAATTTTAAGCATCATATCTTATTTGCATGCCTTAAGTGTATCTTATGTAGTATTGCTGGTTATTAACAACAGAGGTTCAAAATTTATTAAAATTATTTTAAACAATTCTGTAAATGAAAGGAAAAGGACAGTCTCTTGGAGCAAGACTGTAAGTACAGTCTAGATCTCGTCCCTTCTGCAGAGTCAAGGCACTCACTGCTTGTGGACAAGAGCATGCAGAGTATACAGGAACTGAGGTAGGGTTGGGCTGGGCCAGAGGTGGCAATGCAAAATAAAACATTCAAGATATCTAGCTCTCCAAAAATTGAGATGATTCAGTGTACTAAAACTTAAATCTGACTGACTTGCACTCATCTATCTAATCTCAAGCTCTGTCTTTCATTTAAAAAGCAACTTTATTGATATAATTCACATCCCATACAATTTGTCCATTATAATTGCACAATTCAATGAGTTTCAGTGTATACAGTTACACAGCCATTGCCACAATCAATTTACAACATTTTTATCTCTCCCAAAAGCAACCCTTTACCCATTAGCAGTCACTCCCCATTTTTTTAATACTCCCTACCCAGTCTAAGTAGTCACCAATCTATTTTCTGTGTATAGTTTACCTCATTTGATATTCATAGAAATGGCATCATATAGTATAAAGCCTTTTATGTCTGTTTTTTATGGAGTATGTTTTCAAGGCTCCTCTATATTGTAGCATGTATTTTTTGTTGCCAAAAATATTCCCTTGAATATTTGAATCTAACATATTTTATTTATTTAATCATTAGTGGATAGACATTTGGTATGTTTTAGCTATCATAAATATTGGTGCTATGAATTCTCATATATAAGTGTTTTGTGTGACCATATATGTTTGTTTCTTTTGGGTAGCTATATAATCAGGAATAAAATTTCTAGATCAGATGGGAACTCCATCTTTAACTATTTTTCAGGAATTTTTAAGTGGCTTTCCGAAGAGGCTGCACCATTTTGAATCTCCAGCAGTGGTGAATGAGGGCTCTGATTTTTCCATATCCTCAGCAACATTTGTTATTATCTGTCTTTTTTACTATAGCCATTCTAGTAGGTATGATGTAGTATCTCAATGTGATGTGGATCTGCAGTCCTCTAGTGATTAATGATGTTCAGCATAATTTCTTGTATTGTAACTTTTTTATGTATTTAGTACAGGGTCTACAGGGTCTTACTACACAGATATGACTCATAGTGATCCTCCTCTTTTCAGCCTCCCAAGAACTGGGGTTACAGGTGTACACCACAACACCCAGTCTCAGTTGCTGTCTCAGCATGCTCCAGGGGCTGGCATGCAGGCCAGGGATCAAACCCCAGTCCATGCATTTGCCTAACAGGCGCTCTATTTATTTATTTTTTCTGTATTTAGGACAGAGTATGGGGTCTCTATGTAGACTGGACTCATAGTGATTCTCTTGTTTTCAGACTCCCAAGTGCTGGGATTATAGGCACATGCTACCATGCCCAATCTCATTTGCCTTCTCAGTGTGTCCCTCAGGTGAGGCTGGCAGAGCAGGCTGGGGATCAAACCCTGGCCGCTGTGCTCTGCCTAAGCTGGTGCTTTAGTCTACTGAACCAGCCCTAAATTTTTGTATTATTAGTTATTTGAAAATCTTTGGAAGAATGTCAATTTGAATTTTTTGGCCATTTTTAATTAGATTAATAATCTTTTTAATAGTAAGTTGCAAGAGTTGTTTGCCTAGACAGAAGTAACTCATTATTATTATTATTATTTAATTTATTTATTTATTGCAGTGTCTCGCTACACATCACGGACTCTTTTTTTGTGGGGGGAAGGGCTGGCATGGCATGTGGTGCTGGGGATCGAACCACGGTCCCTGAAAGCTTGCCTAAGCAGGCGCTTTAGACTGCTGAGCTACCTTGCCAGTCCAGAAGTAACTCATTAGATGCATGATTTGCAAATATTTTCTCCTACGCTGTGGTTGCTTATAACTTTTTTTTGCAAAGGTCCTTTTAAGCACAAATGTTCTTACTTTTGATCAATTCCAATTTATCTTATTTTTTTTAGTTGCTTATGCTTCTGGGATTGTATGTAAGAGAACTTTGCCTAACCCAGTGTCAGGAAGATTCATTATTATATTTTCCTGCAAATGTTTATTATGGACTGAATTGTATACACCTTCAAATAAATTTATATGCTGAGGCCCTAATTCCCAATGTAATATCATTATCTAACATCTGTAACAATGTCTATAATGATACCATTATCTAATATAATGATATAGTGATTTTATGTTGGGAGTTAGGCCTCTAAGGAGATAATTAAGGTCATTAAGGTGGTCTTCTAATACAATAGGACTAGTGTCCTTATAAAAAGGAGAAACATCATGAGAGTACAGGCACAAAGACAAAAGATCATATAAAGACACAGTGAGAAGGCTGCCACCTGTAAGTCAAAAGAGAGGCCTCACCAGAGTGCAACCCGACCAGCACTTGGTCTTGGACCATTTCAGTGAAGTTTAATTTCTCTACAATGTGCAGCCGCTAAGGTTCTTCAGAGGTTATAACCTTGGGCCAGTGTACTGTCACACTGGGAAAATAGAGTGTTAGTTGGGGGGAGCTTCTTTCAGCATCTCTTTCTCTGATCTGTTTGGTGTTTGTATCTATTGGTATCATACTCAGCTTCCTGCCTCCACTAATTTCAACTGGTTACTCTATAGTTATATATGCAATGCCACAAGGCACAAATTATTCTATAGTCTCATAAACTTAAACTCAGGGCAATTTTCAGGCCATTTTGACTCACATCATCATGATAGGCATTCCAACAGAAGGAAGACTCTATCTTGCTCTTTCCTTGTTCTATTAAAATTTCTAGCTAGTCTCTGGCTTAGCATCTTGCCCATGAGTATTTGGCCTCCTCTTAATTGCTTGGAACTAAAAATATCCATTGTTTCTGAGAGTGAACTTAAGTTTGAACTTTCTCACATTGTCTTGGTTACTTTTCTTTTGTTGCTTGGACAAAATACCTAACACCCAGAACTAAGGAAGGAAGGGTTTATTTAGCTCACAGTTGGTGGAGGTTTCAGTCCATTCTGAGCTAGCTCCAAGGAAGACTGGCACATGACAGAGGGCAGCAGTTTATGGCAGCAGAAACAAAAAGAGCAAAGGCAGGAGCAGCAGTTGTGGCAACTAGCAAGCCTCTCCCCCCTCCTTATTATTGTATTCAGGCTATCAGCCCCAGGGCAGGTATAGCACTCACATCCATAATCCCAGCATTGGATCATAAATTAGTCATGAACTCTAGAAGCTGCCCCAATGACTGCATGAGGCTTTGGAGGGGTTAACAAGACACAAACTATAACACACATTTTCCTCTCAAAAAACAAATTCTCTTGAAAGAGCTGAAACTCTGTTCTTACAGTTTATATCTTCTCCCAAGCAGAATTTCTATGCTAGTGCTGAGAGATAGCGATGAGAATAATGGTCTATTTCTTTTAGAGTGACATTCATACTTTTCTGAGTACAGGGAAGAAGAGTAGCCTCTGCTATCCTTAGCTTGGCTCTCCTAGTGTGTATCCTCCACCCTACTAGACAGTTGGATGAAGGACACTCAGGGCCTAGTATTCTAAGCTAAGTTTGCTTGCAGTACTGATCTTACCCATGGGAGTGTGGAGGAAAGGCCTTCTAGACTTCTAAACTATTCTTTCCAGGACTACAGATTCTGTAACATGTAGCAGGGATGAGAAGTGAGGGCAATCTGCCTCTCTTAGGGGACGCACAGTAACCTTAAACTGGAGCTGAGGGGAGGGGGCACTCACTCTTGACTATGCTCACTCTGAACAATATTTATATTAGGATGAGTTGCGGTTAGGGAGGGAGTAGGATGAGACCAGGATTTAATAGATTACCTGGAAAAATGTCTTTCCACTTGCTATATGCCTTCTGGACAATTTTCAATGACTTTAAAGGGTTAGGTTTTTGGAGTTTTTTTGTTTGTTTGTTTTGTAGAACCAGGGATTGAACTCAGTACCTTGCACTTGCCAGGCAGGCACTTATTCTATTGAGCTATCTCCCAGGACTAAAGTATTAGGTTTTTGAAAGCAATTTTTAATATTTATTATTGCTTTGCTGAGGTCGGGCCCACAATGCTCCTCATGCTGCCATACTGTAAGTTTCAGTCAGATTCTGTTTAAGCATATCTTTTTTTTTCTTCTGTATTTAGGACAGGGTCTACAGAGTCTACAGGGCCTCACCACATAGATCTGACTCATAGTGATTCTGCTGTTTTTAGCCTCCCCAGCTCTGAGATTATAGGTTCACGGCACTATGCCCAGTCTTTATTGCTGTCTCTGTGCACCCTGAAGGTGGGGCTAGCACAGCAGGTTGGGGATTGAATCCCAGCCACTGTGCTCTGCATAAGCAGGCACTTTAGTCTGCTGAGCTATTTGGCCAGACCCCGATCTAAGTATATCTTAACCGTGGTTGAAATTATATATTCTGAAACATGAGCACAACTGCTAAATATTTTACAAAAATCCTTATAGTCTATCAATTATATTTCATATAATATCATTTCCTTTGCAAGGCAACCGTCTTATATAAATTCTGTGTCATTTTACTAACCTCTTAACTAGTCTCATTTAAATTTTAACCCCTTCCTAGCTATTGTGCTGCTGCTGGAGGAGTCATTAGACAGTTACTTGACTGTCTACCTTGAATGGCTCTCTACTGATTGCAAACTAAGCACCAAATTATTTTCCATGGTACATAGGTCCTTAAACAGTTACTTCTAACTTTCTAGCCTTATACTTTACCATTTTCCATGTGCATTTTATACTGTAACTGTAGAAGATACTTTGTCTTACCTTGATGGCAAGTACTCTTCAAATTCCTGTGCTGTATTCATGTTATTACTTTCCTTTTCCTGACTTTAAGTGATTTTCCACTTATTCCTACATATTTTTCAGAGGCCTAATCTAATAATAACCATCTTATTCTAAGCATTTATCAAAGCCAGTTGAAAATAAAATGTTAAATCAGGAGCTAACAAACATATGTTAAATGTATTTCAAGATTTTTGTTTTAGTATATTTCTATTTTAATTATGGGCTCAAAATTTAAAGTCACCAAGTTTAGTCACTGTTTATTTTGTTTAAAAATAAACCTCAAGAACTGTTATTAAAAATATTAGAAATTAAATTATGGCTGCTATTCCATTTAAATCAATTAAACCTAAATA
This sequence comes from Ctenomys sociabilis, assembly GCA_004027165.1. Lineage (NCBI taxonomy): Eukaryota > Metazoa > Chordata > Mammalia > Rodentia > Ctenomyidae > Ctenomys > Ctenomys sociabilis. The sequence goes on from PVKA01010355.1 coordinate 45,820, forward strand.
TACTTATTCTGAGAGAAATTTCTTTTCCAAAAGGACACCATATGTAGACAGGCACAAAATTCATCTTCTGGGATGAGAGTATAAGAGGGAGAAAAAAGGAATATTTATTACTAAATATTTATTTCTGTAAGCAAAGGACAAATGTGTCGGGCCAGTGAGATAGCTCAGTGGGCTATAGTGCCTGCATAGGTAAGCAGGCAGGTGGAAGGGACCGTGGTTCGATCCCCAGCACCACATGCTGCCCTGGGCCAGCCCTCAGGGTGGGCTGAGCTGGCCAAAAAAAAAAAAGAAAAGAAAAATAAAAACAAGAAAAAAAGACAAAATATGACATTTTTGCCTCAGATGTCCTAAGTGGGAAGGAGCTCTATAACTAGACAGAAAGATAAAGAAATTGAAGCACCAAAAGTGTGGTATTGGTAGGGGTGTATCTCAGTGGTATAGTAGTTACCTAGCATGTAGAAGCCACTGGGTTCAATTCCCAGCAATTAAAAAGTGTTATTATAAGAAGTACATTGACTTACTTAGACGATCTGGCAAGGTTCTTACTAGTTTATAAACTGGATGTCGTGAGATTCATTTTTATTTTCCTCAAGTTATGTTATTTCTTTTTGTAGTACTGGGCACTGAACCCAGGGTCTTTGCTAGGCCCCTAGCCCTTATCAATTTTATTTTTTGAGGCAGAGCTTTAAGTTTCCCAGGTTGAGATCTACCTTGTGATCTTTTACATTTTAATGTTTCAGGTCAACCATCCAGAGTGAATAACAAAGGCACCTTGGAAGAGTATATTATTCAACAATAAAACATAAAAATTCAGATTCTGATCAAGTAAATAATTCTCTAAATGTAACACAATAGGATCCTGAGTTCAATATCCAGTACCACAAATAAAAAGACAAATGCCTGTAGAGAGATGTCTTATTTATAATATATGCACAAAGATCATATAATCTAGATGATTCTATTTATATTTACACTAATGTAGGTTTATAAGTGTACAGTGTAAGAACTAGAAACAAACTCTAACCCTTTTTTCCTATCTCCTCTTATCTGAGGATTAGTAAAAACAGCATGTCTGAAGATTATTCTAGACTTCTTCATTCTCATCTTATAAGAATATTCACTAGCACTTCACACTTGTTTCTCAACATAATAGATATTAACTAGTCCTCAAAGAGTTGTTTGCTCTGCACAAAACTTGCAACATGTCATTGTTACCACTGTGCTTCTTTGAACAATATAAACAGCTACGTTATTTTCTGGCCAATATCTTTGGAGAAATCAACAGTGCTAGAGCAAGAACTCTTGCAATACTTTTCCCCTGGAACTGACCTGAGGCAGTCATTTGTGCTAAGAAGAGCAGGTATACAGAGGTAGCATCCAACTGCAGATGTCCCCACTGGTCATCACCAACTACAGTGGCACAAGTTTTGGTGTTGTACTTGGCATGGAGACTATCTTTAGTGCTTTGACTGTATTTGAAGGACTCTACTTTATCCACCTGAAAAAACAAAGAAACAAAAACAGTAAAAGAAGGATATTTGGAACAATCAATTCATGTGCCACATTTCATTGAAGGGTAGTTGTGAATATTTAAAATGCATTGCTACTTCATTCTAATATGACTGTTAAAAACTTGTTACCATTTTTCAGCTGAAGTAATTTAATAGGAAAATGATAACAAATGATCAAAAACTGCTATTTCTTATTCAGTGACTCACTCTTCATATGGCTGTTTTGCCACATTGCAGATGTAAACTGAGAATCAAAGTATTTTTGTGAGAACAACTTAGTAAGAGGTAACTCCATGTTGTACATTTGCTACTCAAACTGAGGTAAGTTTTAGGGAAATTATGAAAGTTGATATATTTTGAAGAAGTAACAAAAGCAGATGGTGAGATATATGAAGAATGACAAAGAAGTTATAACACAAAGCTAAAAATGGAGATCAGAAGGGAGACACTGGAGGCTGAGGATATAGTCCAGTGGTATACTGTGTGCCTAGCATCCATGAGGATAAGAGTTCAGCTCCCCTACCGAAATGAGCAAAGTTCAGCAGGGAAACAGTGGGCAAAAGACAAAGGACTTACTTCCTGAAACTTTGGTTTTATTATTTGTGCCTGCAGTATATGGTAGTAACTACTACACTTTAAAACATTATTTATTAAATTGGTGACTTTAAACCTATTTGGTAAGATATAAAGTGGAAATATTTAGAATACAAAAATGTAGCAGTGATAGGACAAGTAGGTAGCTGTGATAGTGCAATAAAGAGAGCACTAAACTTAAGGTTAGAAGTCTAGAGTTGACTTCTTTCTAGTTTAAATTTGTTGTGCCTCTTGTGTGTCTGTAGGCAGTCACTTTACCAATCTGGGCTTCCATTTCATTTCCTAATGGAACATAATTTTGGTTTCTAGAAATCTGTGAGATATGTTTTAAGATCTATGATAAAATAAATTGTTATTAAAATACTTTTGTATAGAGAAAACCTAAATTTAAAAGATAAATAGTAAACTACTAAAAAATCTGCAATTCATTTAACAAATGATTCAAGTTCATATTATATAAGCACTCCTCAGTAAATAAGAAAGAAAGAGACAACCTAAAAAGAAAATAGGCGGAGGACCTACCAGACACTTCATTAATGAAGAACTGCAAAATTTCAGTCTACTCATGAAAGGATGGTCAATTTCACTCAATGTCAAGAAATGTAAATTACTGCAAATCCAAGATCCTTTATCTCCAATCTTAAAAACCCAAACACCTTGAAAAGGCTTTTCAGGTAGGTTTTACTGCCGGAACTCTTTTGGTGGGAAGTGGGTGTACTAGGTAATGCTGGCTGAGCCCATGTTCTGGTCCTGCTTCCAACAAGTGAGAAGAGCCAGGAAGGGTCACCAGGGAGACCTAGAGAATCAGTCTTTGCTTCCAGATGAAGAAGGCATTCACAGTGACAAAAGAGTGGTGGTTTTATAAAAGGGGTCTGACAGCTGAGAAAGTCATGGAAATTGATGTAGTAATAAAGGCTGTGAAAGCAGATGAAGAACAAAACTGAGATTATATTATATATGTTTTCTGTCCTGCTTTTTACTTGTATTGCATTGTGAGCATGTTCAAAATTACTACATTTGAGGACTTCCAGCCGCATCCTGAGTGCGTCGCTGTCATGGCAGCTGAGGAGAAGGATCTGCTGAGCTATTTCGCGGCTTATGGGAGCAGCAGGTCAGACTCCTCGGGCAAGGAGGATAACAGCGAGCAAGAAGAGATGAACCGCAAGGCCCCAGATCCGGCGAAATCGTCGGGCGGCAGTGGGAACAAGGCGGAGAAGTGGCTGCCGGGACCCGATGAGCTGTTCCGGAGTGTGACGCGCCCAGCCTTTCTCTACAATCCACTCAACAAGCAGATCAACTGGGAGAGGCACGTCGTCAAGGCGCCCGAAGAGCCTCCAAAGGAATTCAAAATATGGAAGTCAAACTATGTACCACCTCCCGAGACCTACACCGCTGAGAAGAAAGCTCCACCTCCAGAGCTGGATATGGCAATAAAATGGTCGAACATATATGAGGACAATGGAGATGATGCCCTGCAGAATGCTAAGAAAGCTAGGCTTCTACTGGAAGGGGAGGAAACGTTGGAATCAGATGATGAGAAAGAAGAGCATACATCCAAAAAGCGCAAAGTAGAGCCAGGAGAATCAGCAAAAAAGAAAAAGTAGGAAACAACAAAGGACGAGACTTCTGGACTCCTAAGCCTTTCAAAGTGTGTCTGGTCATATTATTTGACATTGTGGATTATTATGACAAAACATCTCCATGAAGTTGTATGGTAATGAACTAACAAGTATTCCAGAACTTTCCACTGTAGATTTTATTTTTTTAATTTAAAACTGGTATGTACTTAAGACCTAGATGGTGGCCTGTGATTGCGAAAGTGACAGTCCTTGGAAGCACTCTTGCTGTCTATCCCGAGAGTTGGTGGTGTGCTTTGAGAGTTGTCACATTCTGACATGCCAATGTTCTATAAGCCTTTTATAAAGGAATATATATTTAAAGTAAATATATTGTAATGTACTATGAACTTGTGGCGTGCTTTTCATCAGTGTTTGTACAGTGTAAATAAATCATGGAAATAAAATTACTTATTCAATATTAAAAAAAACCAAAATTACTACATTTGAAAAACCTGATGTTAATAGTTACAGAGAATTTCATAATTAAACAGACTACACATTTTATCTTCATCATTAGCCAAACACTACTTCTGCTTGGGGAGATAATAATGTACTTGGTTGAAAATTCCTTTCCAGTTTCTGCTAAAAGAGGCTATATGACTCACACAGGAGAGTTAAGAGATGCAAGTGGATGCCTGCTTAACAAGCTGTCGGGTGTTCTGATACAAATGGACAGACTGGACAAGCACAAGCCTTTGCTCTTATCTCTTCACTTTGCTTGGAATGTCGACATGAAAGCTAAGAGCACCAGAGCCAGTTTTTGGCTTAAGGAAGACAGCTACTTGCTTTGGGCACTACAGTGGAAGTTTGGGAAGCTTGGATCCGGAGGGATTGATGACCTCTGAACTTCCTGATACATAAACAGAAAGAACACGCTGCTTGTTTAAGCCTCTGTCTGTTTCGGGTTTCTGTTACATACAGCTGAGTGCAGTCCTTAGTGACACAGTAAATCCCGGCCAGACATTCTTGTATAAACATTTCCATTTCTGGTGGTTTCTTTAGAGTGAATTGATATAAAGCAGATCAAAGTATCTGAATATTTTTAAAACTTCTGAGGTTCATTGGTAAATTGCTATGTAGAGAGGTTTTTAACTATTTCATTCATTTTCCACCCCAAGAGCCCACTTCATTTTATCCATAACAGTGCAATGGCCTTGGGTTGACGTCAGGCTTTTAATTTTAGTCAATTTGATGTTTCGGATTGGTTTTTAATAGTCAAAATTAATTGGCATTTTCTTTGCTCTACCAGGAAGAATAAACTGTTTTGTATGCATTAAGTATTTTGCATTTTTTGGATTGACTTTTTGTTTATTTTCATTAGTATACTATTTTCTTACTAAGTAGTAAGTTATATAACTCCTCTATCATATTTTGTTGATGTGTTTCTGAAACTTTCCTAATAATTTATAAGCTGTACAATCTGCAGTCTTTTGTGTGTGTGTGTGTTTTTAGGGAAGGGTTTACAGGGTGTTCAGGGTCTCACTACTAGATTGGACTCATAGTAATTTGCCTGTTTACAGCCTCCCAAGAGCTGAGATTATAGGTGTGTGCCACCATGCCGTCTCAATTGCTGTCTCAGTGCACCCCTGGGGCTGGGCCAGCACAGCAGGCCTAAGGATCAAACCGTAGGCCCTGAGCCTGCTTGCTGCAGTCTTTTCTATTGTGTTTCACACAAAGAATCACTTGTGAAAAATGTCACTTGGTGGCAATGGTAGATTGAAATTGATACAGGAGTATTTATATGGGCTTTATTCCATTTAATTTCAAAAGACATGTTTCCCTACAGAGGTACATTTTTGATTATAGAGTACTGTCCTAGATCCATTGATAGAATAAGATAGCATATGTAATATACTGTCTTTTAAATCTGAAAAAATTTAATTCTTTAAAAATTTATTGTTTTTGTATTACTGGATATTGGGTCCAGGGCTTCACACATACTAGACAATTGATTTACCACAGAGCTGTGTGCCAGCCCTGAAAATTCATAATTCTGAAGTTGATCTGGCCACAAGAGTTTCAGATGAGGGTTTTAGACCTATATTTTCTTTTACGCTGTATAATAATTGCATGTACAGTAATAGAGAATCGCATTAAACATTTTTTATTTTTTGCGGAACTGGGGATTGAACTCATGCTCTTGTGCTTGCCAGGGAAGCACTTATTCCACTGAGCCATCTCCCCAGTCTTAAACATTATTTGTACAGGGAAAAAAGGACTGGAAATATTCCAGTAATAACTGGGAAGCGAGATTGTAGGTCACATTTTCCACCTGATTTTCACAAATTATCTAAAATTGGTGTATACTATTTGTGAAATTGAAAAAATATAAGCCATAAACATTCCCTAAGGGGTAGACATACTATTATGATGCACTTTTGTTAGAGAACCATACCTGTCTGATCATGCAGTGTAGCAGTCCTCTCATCAGCTTCACTACACTCTGCAGAAATAAATGGAAACCAGACTGTTATAAACATCCTCAGAAGTGAGAACACTTACTCAGCAGCTGCAGTTGGCGCCTGACATTTTGAGAACAAGTAACTCTATCCTAGGTTCCTATTTATGTGGCATTTGCTTTATAGGTACATAGAAGAGCAGATTTCAGCAAAAGTGGAATCAAATGTTACAGTCTGTAATTCTTTCAGCTTAAAAAATAACAATACAAACGGTGGTAGCTTTATGCAAAAATAAACCAAACACCCTAGCAGAGGCCATGCCACCTAAAGGTAAAAGGGCAAAGGGAGTTCAAAAATCCTAGGGTTCTGAGGATATTGTAAAATCCATTCCATGGCCTAGAAAGCTTTGTTACATTATTTTTTATGTTTTCTAAACTAACCAAGAATTAAAATTCCATAGAAATAATTATCTGGATTTTCCCCAAGGAAAAAAGTGCATTGTAACTCAGAGTAAGTGTAAAGTGGGATAGTTAATATGACACAAAACTTTCTCCATGGAGGAAAAAAGAACAGATTTCTTAATTCTTCAGGCATCACTATTTCGCTCATTAGGACTTAAGAAAGTCCTTATGTTTTCCATTCATAGCATTCCAAAATTCTGACCACCAAGTATACAGCATATGACACTGTCTTTATCCTCCTGGAATGACCTTTATCAGCCATTTTTGTCTTCAAATTCCAACAATAGCAGTAGCATGGGTAGGTATGTTTTGGAGGAACATAACACTTAAAATCTTCAGCAATTCTCTAAAATGCTTTCTGTGTCACAGGTCAGAAAAAAGTCCAACCAGGTTACTTCTGAACACTAATCTGTTTAGGAGTCCCATCATTCTGTTTTTCCTTCAAAAACATATTCAAGTAGGATTATAGGCAATAGGCATGATAAAGATAAATATTTATTTTTAAGGATACTTGATGTTATTTTTGACACATATATTTATAATACCAAATTACATATAAGAGAGTCTAAGTTTCTATTAAAAAGTATGATCCAACACTTTATGAAGCTTTTTACCGAGAAAATAGTAACTATTTCCTTGAGAGAGTCCTCTTTCTTTTGTAATTTTTTCTTCAAATGTTCTCCTCCCTTTAGTGATAGAAGATTTTAAAAGAAAAAACAGGCTGTGCATGACTTTGTCACATTTGAAAGATTATAGTGGTTATTATCTCCATTTACAGTCACTAATGAACTTACTATAAACCCTAAAAGAAAATCCACATCATTACTTTGACCCCAAAGAAAAGGACCATCTTTATTAATATATCCTGTTACTTATAATATTGGACACACCTCCTCTGTGGGGACATTTTGGTCAATTCTGATACATTTCATTAAATATTCAAAGGTTTCTACAACATTTTTTCTGTTCCAACATTCAATTAGTGTGAGTAGGAAGCAGGGAGAGGGCTTGAATAATCTTTTGTTAAAACATTGGCTTCTTTACTATTTTACTATCTTAGACACTTTACTTTTTGCCTACCCATCAACTCTCATTACCATCCAGCCCCATTACTATCATTTAAATTTACTTTAATTTACGCAGCAAACTTGGAGAATCATGCGCTCAGGGAAGATAGCTGACTGCCATCTATTTTTGTCCTCCTGGAGAGCCATTTATCGGCCATTTTGTCTTCAAGTTCCAACTTCTAAATTGGGATAAAATTAATAGGAAGCATGTGGAGGCAGGAGTGACAGGATTGTGTTTTCAACCAAACTGGCTACTTTCCTAGTCACATGCATTGGCTGGCATTATTTATACATGTACCTTCATACACCAGTGCTTCTACTGTCGGCAAGCAGCATTTCCTTTCACCTAATCTTTTTCAGGATATGGATCTATATATTTGCAACCTGACAATATAAGAATATATGACTGCACACAACCTCTCTCTCTCTCTCTCTCTCTCTCTCTCTCTCTCTCTCTCTCTCTTTCTCTCTCTGATATTTACTGAATCTCTGGTAGGTTTGTACCATATTAAGGCAAGAAGATAGCACAGATTGGTTAAACAAACTTAAGTACAGCATTCTTTACCCAGGAATTCCTGACAGTGCTTTAAAACCCATTCCCTCTATGAAGTATTCATCACTTTGTCCAAGTTTAGACATTTCCACCAATTTTCACCTCAGAATTTTGTACTTGTGATGGTTAAGCTTAATTGTAAAACTAAGTGGATTAAGAAACTCTTAGGGGTGACTGGATCATGGGGATGCTATAATGGTCAGCAGAATAATCCTTTGATGTTCATAGTTGAATGCGCTATAAGGAGGTGGGTATTGGAGGTGTGTCTAGATGTGCCTCTCACCGGTGCTCTGCCCCTGTGCACTACTTCCCAATTACCATGAAGTAAGAAACTATGATCCACCATTCCTTGCCACCATGCCATTTCTGCCTTGGAGCCAGCTGACTATAAACTGAGCCTTCTGAAACTGTGAGCCAAAATAAACTTTTTATCCTTGAAGTTGTGACTGTCAAATACAGTAGTACCTTGGTACATGAATCCTTTTGTTTACCAACGATTTGGTACCCAAACAAAAGCATTTGGAAAAATTTTGTTTTTGCGAGTGATGAACACAACTACAGTCATCTTTCCTGCACAAACATGGCCATCTTTTCCAGAACTGTGAAATACATTAAGTTCATGAACCAAGGTACCATTGTATCTTGTACCAGTAACTGCAAAGTTAGTATAGAAAACTGGTTCCAGAGAAGTGGAGCTCATTGCTGTGACTATACTTACCAATGCGATTTATAAGCCTTTGGTACTGGTTTATGGATGGAGTTTGTTAATGTTTAGAGATGAAGGATAGAAGAACTCCTAGAAGCTAATAAATACATGAAAAGATGCTCCATATCACTAGTCATCCATGAAATGTAAATTAAAACAACACTGAGATACAATATCACTCCAGAAAGAATGACTATCATAAAGAAATCATCCAACAACAAATGTTGGAGAAACTGTGGAGAAAAGAAACCTTTCTCCACTGATGGTGGGAATGTAGAGTGGTGCAACCATTATAGAAATTAGTGTGGAGACTCCTTAAAAAACGAGGACTGGAAATCCCATTCAAGCCAGCTATCTCCTTTCTGGGAATTTTCCTAAAAGAAAAAAAAAATCATACCATAGTGATATATGTGTGCCTATGTTTATAGCAGTGCAGTTTGTGACAGCCAAATCTTGGAAGTAATCAAAATGCCCATCACCTGAGGAATGGATGAAAACAATGTGGCATTTTTGTACAATGGAATATTACTCAGCTATAAAGAATGACAGACTCAAAGCCTTCATATATAAGTGGAAGATATAATTTGAAGATATACTCATAAGTGAAATAAACCAGACCCTCATGTGTAAATATCATATAGTTTCACTAGTATAAGAATGCAAAAGAAGAAATAAAAATTGAAAGGTATAACATAGTTAAATGTTCGTTTTTCTTTGCAGTACCAGGGATTGAACTCAGGATCTTGCACTTGCCAGGCAAGCACTTATTCTATTGAGCTATCTCTCTGGCCCTAACACAGTTAAATGGAAAGTGAGAACTTAAGGATTAAACAATGAAGAAAGCAAGGAGAAAAGTTGGGAAACATGGCAGGGTCAAAACTTTACATTTATATACACAAGATGGTTAAGGCAATGGTCCTAAGAATCTCCATCAGGTTTTTGAAACTAGCAGTTAATTGGCAGAATTCTCACTCTGACTAACTATATATGCTGATATCTGTGAATTAAGGAACTACACTGAGGATAGCAATGTGTAATATTAAAACCATGCTTGGAATACCTATCATTCTTATTTTCTAAATGCACACTTCTTCTAATGTCATATCAATCATTGCTATACTCTCTCTCAAGTAAGTTTGTTTGAAAAAAAGGTAATAAAACAAGAGACAAAAAAATGTAACAGGACTGTCCTACAATGTTGTACATGGTTGGATTTCTGAATCTCTGTGTAAAAATGTGTAATTGTTTTTTCACATTCTATAGGGATTTACAGTTTAGAATATCAACGATTGTTGAAAAATACCTGTTCCATGTTATGTCTAAGGTGTTTGATATTCAGACAGATATTGATTTTAAGCTCAACTGCTTCTGTTACAGGGTAATAATATAATTAAGCTTCTCTTCTGGAAGGTTAACAACTGAAGTATGCACACCAAAAATTAGAGAAAAGAAGGGCTACAAGGATAGCCAATATTTTGGTCCTAGCTTTTCAAGGTCAGTGAGTACTTAGGACATAGGAAAACCTGTACTGTAACATCCTATAATTCAGTGGTGTCCCAAATTTTCTGTTCAAGAAAATTATGGGGCCACAGAGGAAAGTGATTGACAATGTAGAGTGGGCCTAGAAAGTCACATGGAGAAAAACATTCTCTTAGGCTTTCATAGAGAGCAAATTGGTCAAGCAATGGCCGTGACTCATCCTCATGGCTGACACTGTGTCAAAAGATCTACAAACTGCAGTATATGGTTTCAGGGTAAATCCTGAGGGAATTTTACTGACCTGGTCAGATACAAAAGTTACATTTTTAGTTATACAGGTCTTATTTTAACTTGGCCTTAACCATCCAGCAGAAAAGTATAACCATGAAGTATAAAAAGTAAAGCCATATTAATATGCTGAGCTGTAAAAGGCTCAAGTCAATAACTTCTGACATTGTCACTTCTGCTAAGAACCCACTACTACTATGGACTGTTGGACTACTTTGGGTTATTTTACTGAACTGAAGCACCTATAATATTTGAATGGCAATGGAACACTGATCTTTGAAAAAAGTAAACAAAAAAGGGGAATGTAAATGAAGGACTATTTTGTAGTGAAAATATATCTGTATATACAAAATAGTTGGGATACATATACAGCTACTTTCTCTTAATTCAATAAGCAGAGAAATTTACACTAATACTGTTTAGACAAGATATCATGTCTGTTACTTGTACTCTGAATAACTACTATGAAAACAACAGTATGCAATGAATTAATTACTGGAACTGTCCTACTCACCTGTTTCCTCATTAAAATTAACAGTAAATAAATAAATAAATTATACATAACAGGTAAATAAAAAATTATTAAAAATTATTACAAATATAAATTTTTGGCAGAAAGCATATGGAAAGCACATATAAAGCTGGGGTCAAGGGAAGTGTGATTTCTAGAGATTAGTAACATTTAAAAAGAAATCAAGTATTTTGAGGGAGGACAGAAGATACCTTGAGGGCATTTTGAAACTCGGCAAGACGTCACCTATCCTAGCCTGAATGATGCAAAACTGTAAACCTTTTATGTGAGAAGAATCCCTGCAACCCTGTTCAAGGTGCGCTGCCTATAAAATATTTTCTTAGTATTCATTTCTCTTAATTAGCTGTCCAGGCACATAGAGCCCACGGTGCAAGAGGGCTTGGCCACTACATGAACTGGTGGCCGACATTGGTGACATGCTCGTGATGTTGGGTCTTTAAGAATGCAAAATGCAAGACTTGTGTGGTCATGGAAGTGTTCACAAAGATTTCAAAGGAAGGCTTGAGAGAGCAGTGGAAACTTGAGAAAGTTGCACATACCAGGAATGTAAAGTATCTGCTGGGGAAAGTGGTATGGAATGAGCATAGTCAGTACAAGAGAGAGGCCAGGTGAACTGCAACTGGCAAAAGCATTAAGGGGAGGCTGCCCAACCCCTTTGTAACGCAGTTCTCACCACCATGTGTCCCTGATGCTGGATGTAGGGTTGATAGATCTAAAGTTTGCCTTGTTGGACTTCAGTCTTTCTTTGGCTCTATTCTTTTCTATTTCCCATTCCTCGTTTTTGGGGTGGGAATGCTTATCTTGTACTTGTATAACATATTGGGAATATGTGACTTATTTTTTACATTTTATAGGGAATTCATGCTAGGAGCTTACCTTGAGACTCTGAGATGAACTTTTTTTTTTTTTTTTTTTTTTTGTCATTTTGAGACAGGATCTCACTATGCAGTTCAGGCTGGCCTTAAGCTCACTTTGTAGCTCAGGCTGGTCTCGAACTCACAACAATCCTCCTGCCTCAGCCTCCCGAGTGCTGGGATTATAGGCATGCGCCACCACTCCCGGCTTGATATGAACTTTTGAACAATGTTAGTACTGTTGACACTTTGTACAAGGAATTATTGTGGATTTGGTTATACTTACAATAGTTACATGATATTAGGTGAAATTATGACCTTGCTATTGTCTATACTTTGAGATTAATTACAGTTAAAGATGTGTTTGGGTGTCAGGTGTAGCAAGGTGTAGAATGTGGTTGCTAACATTCGTTGCCAATTTGAGTGGATTAGGAGATTCCTGAAGAACTGATTGGACCATTTGGGCCCATTAAATAGGTAAATGCACTATTAGGCAGTGGGTCCTTTAGAGGGTATATCCCTTGCTGGTACTCTTTCCCTGTGCTCTGCTTCCTTACCACCATAAACTTAGTAGCTTTGTTCTACCATGGTCCTCCACCATGATATTTCTGCCATGGATGTAGCCAACCACATACTGAACACTCTGAAACTATGAGTCAAAATACACATCTCGGGCTGGGGAGATGGCTCAGTAGAATAAGTGCTTCCCTGGGAGGCACAAGGGTCTGAGTTCAATCCCTGATTCCGCAAAACAAAATAAACATCTCTTCTTTTAAAGTGGGAATCAGATATTTTCACCAACAATATGGAAAGCTGACTGATATTGTACTTCTTTTTAATTACATAATATCTAGAGTACTGTCTTAATGTATTATAACTATTTTTGTTTATGCACCTACCTCCTCATCAGACTATGACCTCCTTAGGAAAAGGGGACCAGAAATTACATTCATAAAAAGACATTTAACTCAATGTGACATCTCAATGTACTAAGAAAATTAAAAAATGAACTCCTATCTACAAGTAACTCTTAAGTGGCTTATCAAAAATCATCTGGGTATGTGTATATGTGTATGGATATGAAAGGGTGTTTGTAAATATGACAGAATGTTAACAACTATTGAATTTAAATAAATTATATGCAATTATGTCCATACTTCTGTTTTTCCAACTTTTGAGTTAAATTTGAAATTTTCTAAAATAAAAGTGTAAGGTAAGTTTGGGCATGGAGCTCAGTGATAAAGCACATGCTCAGCATGTAGAAGGCCCTGGATTCAATCCACAGTACCAAAGAAAACCTTTGAGGGCTGCACATAAACATATGGTCACATTTTCTTTTTTATTTCTATTAAAAGTCCTGGAATATGAAAGTCACACAGTCTCTTAGATGAAAACATGAATGTACTAAATGGCACGGACCATAAGTGATCTGGAATAATCCTCCAAGAAAGGAGGCCTGAGAAAGTTATGACTGTACAATTAAGCACGGACTATAACCATAGAAAAAGTGGATCTGTGTTGGGCTTTCAAAGAATGATATTAGTTCACAAAGGAAACAGGAGCATGGAAGAAGCAGTGCCCCTTGAATCTGGTGGTGGCAATGTCCATGGCTTCTGTGGAGGCAAAAAGCCAAACAAGACGAAGTTAAATAATCCAGGTTTAAGTCACGGCACCACCAAATTCCAGGTTCATCTTTACGTAAATGTGGGAGAATAATGTCTAATTTACAGGGATTTATAAAAATAAAATACTGGTAGTTTTGGGAAGTATGATATACAAAGTATTTATACAATGTTTAGTAGGTGTCTTTATTAAGGATTATTACAGGGGCATTAATGACACCAACCAGGTTGCACATGAAAATATAATGGAGGGCACTGGTATAGTATGGAATGTGGTTTTTCACAACAGTTATTAGATGATGAAGGTTTAGATTAGGTCTAAGGAAGGAGAGGATGAACTAAAGAGAAATTATGAAAAGCAACAGTCTTCTGTTTACATGTATCAAGACATATCAAACCAGTTTTATAAACACTAATACAAGAAATTCTAGAAAGGCTATACAATTCACTCCCACCTTAGTTATGAAACACTCATTAGTGTATCAAAGTTGTGAAAAATTAAAGAGTTAAAACATCTGCTGTTTAACATGTTTTCAAATTTAGTTTGCTAATGTTCCACACAACATAAAATACTCTAACTAGTGTTGCCTGGGTGATGGGTAGAATGAGGACACAATTAAAATGAAAAGGGATGTGTGGTGAACTGTTCAGTAATTTATTCTGTTGTTTTCATTAGGGAAGGAGAGGTTTCAGACTCACTGAGTTTGAGAAGCCTCTGTATGTATAGGAAAAGTAATGAGAAAAAATGAAACCTGGGGCTTGAAACAAGATCAGAGCCAAAGATGAAAATTTGGAAGTCATTCTCATAAAAGTAATAGTTAAACTCATGATAAAAGATGAGAGACTGTACAAAGAGAACAAGAAGTAGAACTGGCAGCAGCCAAAAAGGGATCTCGATTTGTGTGACTAATTTTTACATCCGTGAGACTTTATTTACTTGCCTGAGGCAAAGGGGCAGTTTGTAAAACCATACATGTGGATAATTCTATTTTCAATCTAAGTTATGGTAATCATTTAAATCCTTGTTTTATTTTTCATCCAGAATTCTCTTCAGGTATCTGATATTATTTATCAGAGAAAAACCAAGACAAGAGTTGAAAGGAAAGACAGAAATGATTAATAAAAAATGTTTTGTGAAGGTCCACACAGTGAGACAAAGTTGGAGGTGGGTGGAAATTCAATCTATGGATTTGTAGGATTTAATCTATGTTCATTTAGCAGCCATAGATCACTCACTGTCTATGTACCCTAGAGCTCTCTGTACATTAGAATCACCAGGGTAATTTTAAAAACTTATGTCCCTGAGTTCCATTTCCATAGATTTCTATTTAAATTGTTGTAAAGTGGGGTCCAGTAAGGGGGTTTGTGAACAGTTTCTCAAGTAATTCCCAATGTACAGCCAGAGTTTAGAGTCACTCATCTACACCAGGGACAAATCCAGCACAACACTGTTTTGGTAAAAGCTTTGCTGGGATATAACCATGCCCACTTCGCACATCAGAGCTGAATCATTGATCAGACAACACGAGTGACTTACAATATTCAAAATATTTACTATTTGATCCTTTACACTTATGGTTTTCTGACTGCTTGGGTAGAATAATGGCTAATGAGGTTTTAAAAAACTAATGACATCAGATATAAAAATACATTTTAATTCATAAAGTAAATTCATAGCGACATAAGAATTTTCACAGGAAGTTATCTCTTTTTGATGTTATGTCCCATTTCCATAAGGTTTTGAAACATTCCAAAGTTACCATTAGGGTGAATTAAAAATATTTTTTGGTAAAATGAGACGTTATATAGTGGAACATGAAAATTTTAGATTGAACAATTCAGATTTCCCTACGTTTTCCTCTTCTTCTGTTAAATTATTTCTACTTGGGTTAAATAAGCAAAAATGCTAACTTTGCAGAATGAACAATTGGTCAATGGGGAGAAAATACGTTTCTTCTCGTAATATTTTTAAAAATTGATCAAACTATATCAGGAGGGCCGGCCTGATAGCTCAGCAGACTAAAGCGCCTGCTTGAGCAGAGTGCAGCAGCCGGGGTTCAATCCCCAGCATGTCATACTGGCTCCAACCCTGGGGCACCTGGAGAGGGTGATTGAGACTGAACATGATGGCATACACCTGTAATACCAGTGCTTGGGAGGCTGTAAACAGGTAGATCACTATGAGTCTGATCTACATAGTGAGACCCTATGGACCCTGTACTAAATACATAAAAAAATCACAGAAAATAACATTGTAATAAAAACAAAGCAATAATGCTATTGTCTTCAAATTAGTTGTTCATATTATCAGATATATGCAAGCAAAATTGGAAAAAGAAAGAAAAATGTTACAAGAAATTAAGAAGAAAAGTGGGCTGGCCAAATAGCTCAGCATATTAAATCACCTGTAAATAGGCACAGCACCTGGGAGTTCAATCACCAGGCCTGCTATGTCGGCCCCGCCTCCAGGCATGCTGAGAGGCCTATTGAGCCTGGGCATGGTGGCATGTACCTATAATCGCAGCGCTTGGGAGGCTGTAAACAGGCAGATCACTTAGTGCAATCTAGTAGTGAGACCCCGAACATCCTGTAGACCTTTCCTTAAATACTGAAAAAACAAACAAACAAAACAAAACAACAACAACAACAAAAAACTGTAGCAGGTATTGATTTCTACTGATATTGATTTCTAGCAAAAACAAAGAAACCATACTGAGCAACACATTCAGAACAGCATGTAGGAGTGTAATTGTAGGCATTACACTATTCTATATTTTTCATATTTCTACAGTGGTATTATTTCTAGAAAAGTCATAAAAATATTGATCTGTATTTCCTAAGTTACAGAAAAAACTCAGTAACAGCTTTAAAGAATAACAAATGTCTGTTGTTACTAAGTACAGCACAGTGAGATGTGGCCCACTACGAAGAATAGCAACCCACAAAAACACCCAAATTTGAATATTTTGATTTATAGATGAGGCCTGAGGTTCAGAATGCCTAAGTCTGAGGGAGACCACATGAAAAAAATGGTTTAGAAAGAATCTTTATCATTAATGAAAAAGAACTCATGCACATCTTACAGCAGCGGACCTCAGCTGTAAAAGTGCCTGTAGCTTGGATGATCGTTTTCTCGATTACTTTGGAGGAGAAGGTATGCGGGTGTCTAAACAATTTTGAAAAGGAACTCTTGCTGACTGAGAAGGGCCATAAACTCAGCTTCTGGTGCTGTGTCTACTGACTCTGACCTCATTTTGCCTCTGGTGAGAAGGGGAGGAGATAACTGACTCTCAGAAGCAGTGGTTCCAGCAGTAAAACTTGCCTTTGTGCCTAATACGAAAATTTTGCTGATTTGGTTCAGTTACATTCATAAAAATGAATTATTTTTGAATAAAGTAAAATAGTAAATAGCTGCCCCAACATTCTTCTCAATGAGAATGAATTGGACACCAGAAAAAATTTACTTAGAAAGAGGATGACTAATTCTTAGGAAAGATGCCAAAATAGGATTTTCCAAGGTAATGGAACAGATTGCACCCTCTTCCCCTGCATCAGCAAGTTTCATGTATTCACTGCAAAGAAACATTTCAGTGTAATACAGGAAAACTTTTTGGAATGCAACATTAGGAAGGCAAAAAGAGCTACATTTTCTTCAATACCTGCTCCGTCCAGCCCAACCACACACAGCTCCATATCCCTTTATAGTTTTGTTTTCAATACCTGCTCCAGTTCATAGGCCTTTGCCTTATCCTCATCTCGATCTGCATTCTTCCGATAGGCCAGACCCAGACCCCATACGGCCAGGACACTGTATACATTATCTCTGACCCAGGCATCTTTCTGATCATAGCTGGCTGGAAGCAAGCCGGTCACTGGATTCTGCAAGGCCAAATAAAAGAGGACAGAGTATTATTAGAATGTGTGGAATGGGTTATTGGTCCTTCTTCTACTTCCCTAGTCCTGAGTTTCATAACCCCTCTTCTCACCAATTGCAGGCAAATGTTAGCTCTACTTCCCCAGCTTTGCTGAGCTACTATAATTGACAATAAAATACACATATTTAAGATGTATATGATTATATATATATATATATATATATATATATATATATATATTGAATCAAATAACACTATTGGGTTAATTGACATATCCACCACAACACATAGTTACCTTTCTCTGGTATGGTAAGAATACTTAATATTGAATTTCAGCAAATTTCAACTATACAATAAAGTTTTATTAATTATAGTCAGCATTTTGCTGCTTATTACATTCCCAGAAAATTCTCCTCTGCTAATGGAAAGTTTGTATTCTTCCCAAATACTACCTTGTGTGTGGGTAAAGAACTGACTAAAATTTTACAAAATCCAAAATGTGGGTATTATTACAATAAAATCATCATTAGGGTATTATTATTTTTTGGCAGACCCAGGTATTGAACTCAGGCCCTTGTACTTGCAGGCAAGCCCTTATTCTACTGAGCCATCTCCCCAGCCCCATTAGGATATTGTTAAAGATGCCTTAACTTTGTGGTTAGAATCAACTACTAATAAAAATTGAGCAGTAAAGGAGTAGGAAAACCTATAATTAAAAGAATGCACAGCAAGACATGATTGGTGAACCCCTATAATCCAAGCAGTTTCAAAATCATCAAGAGGATTGAAATTTGTAGCCCAGCCTGGTCAACCTAGAGACTTAGTGAGACTGTGTCTCAAAATTAAAAAAATAAATAAATAAAAAGGAGTGAAGATGTAGATCAGCATAAAGCCTCTGGGTTCAATCCTTAGTTTCCAAAAAAAAGTATATCTATCAGAGAGTAGTGGCCATGCCTGTAGTGTGCTAATCAGAGGTGGAGGATGAGGCATGAGGATTTCAAGTTCAGGCCAGCCAGAGCAATTTAGCAAGACTCTGTTTCAACATAAGGTAAGATAAAATGTAAGATTAAATGGGTTGGGATGTCCTTCAGTGATACAGCACTTGCCTAGCACGTATGAGGAGTGGGTTAAATCCCCAGCTCCATATTCCCAACAAAAAATGTATACATAGAATGCTTTGACCTTTCCAATACTCTACTCTTACGATGGTTAAATGTTCCCCTGTTTCTTTTCAACGGCGAGCAGGGAAGAGGAAGGAGATGAGGCTCAGACTTGGGTTCTGTGGAAAGTCAAGCATCAATACATGTTGCAACTCTGACCCTCGAACACGGTGTGGCTTTGGGGCCAGCAAGCTCCAAAACCATCACTCAGAGGGTCGTGACTAATCGCG